>BGNK01000435.1:103236-162740 GCA_003297005.1 Symbiodinium sp. clade A Y106
GACAGTATAATGGTAGTCACAAAACATGTTTGATAAGATGACCATAAGAGCTACAGTGCAATATGCTTCTAAGACTCTTATAATTGTACTAGGTCTTGCAGCATGCTACATTACCTCTTTCCGGAAACCCATGGGCAACGTTTGTAAACTCCGTCTTCCGGGCGTAGGATAAGGCGGTGCTTGCACGACTCGCCAGTCGCTCGTTCCTCGCAAGAGATCTTCGCGGGTGGGGATGCAAAAGGCGTCAAAACGCGGCTCGAGAGCAGGGTTGAGGCTTAGCTTCAACATGTGTACATACATAGACATATATATATATATATGCATACCTATACATACAAACACACAGCTTAAGCCTTTTAAAGCCTTAACCCAACCCCGATACCCTATCAACCCTAACTCTGCAGGGTGTGTATGTGTGTGTGTGTGGCCTTCAGTTCCCCATCCAGCTGCATGGCTTTCTCGTGTGTTCGGGAAGTTCGTTATTGAATGGTGTTATTGAGTGGCTATTTAGCATTGGCCATCTGTGCTGGAGAGTTTCAAAACGTTGGTGTGTGGAATGCTTCTAGGGTTTTCCCAAAGGGTCCAAGTATCATTATGGTAGTCTCTTAGTAAATATTTAGGCCCACTAAGTATATACTATACTCTTACTTGGACCCTTTGGGTTTTGTGATTGCAGCAAGCTGAAACGCTAAAGGTGCTAGACAAGACATTGCAAAATGACCAGGTCCCTATAGGATCACACATATAATATAGGGGCCTTAATAATTAGAATAGGGTTTTGGGGCCCGTTATACTACGATAATAATAAGGAACCCCCAAGATAGTATAGGTAATTATTTAGGCCCCTACATTACCAGCCAGCTTAAGCTATGCAGTTTGCACTAAACACTTAAGTCTAGACTCGAGGCTGTGCCTTAGGCGTATCATTATAACCTCACTCGTTTGCTGAAGCCTCGTCATAAACTCCTACCCGCATGACATCTCTGTAAACAGGCAAGCGTGAACAAAACTCTGTAAAGTCAAACAGCGAAGAATCCAGTCTAAGGCAAACCCCGAAACATCAAAGATTGAACCCGAAGCCAAACCCTGAAGACCCCCAGGCCCTAAACCGTATGTGAATGATTTCCAACAGGCACCCTCACGGTGATCTTCCCCTCACACAAGGAAGCACGCAAGCATATGTGCACGATAGGGTTTTAACTTTCTTGAGGTTTATGAGGATCCCCCCAAAAACGGGCTTACGGATAAATATTACTTGCTTGTTATACTTAATTGCGAGATATCCTCAGGCTTCTGCACGTGATCTTCCCGCGAGACTCCGAGCATACAACACACCAACTATACATCCGGGTCTGGATTCTGGATTCGAACATCTACATCTAAAGCCTTCTCCCCCGGTGGTCCCACAGAGAAATTTTCGAAGGGGCCTCTCGCTGCTCGTAAGGCGCACACCATGAAGCCATCGCCTTGCTATGCAAACTACCATGCTTAGGGTTCAGGGTCTGGGGTTTTGGGTTTAGGGTTCAGGGTCTGGGGTAGCAGCGCCTCTGCACCAGGGGCGGAACCCCATGAAATGACAAACTTGGGAAGATTGCTTTGAGTTCTGGAGCTGCCCTCCGTCGGGTCGTTGCCCTCTCGTGATACTGGGCTTTGCAGGTTCACATTTCAGCAATTATCTCAGGGTTTTAGGGCTTAGTATCTAAAATTAGAGCCGTCGAAATGCAACCCCACCCAGCAACAGCAGGCTGTTCAATCAAGTCTTGAAGCCACTTCCATCTTAGACCCGGTCCTTCTAACACAGGATCCTAAATGGTTGGAATAGGGCTCTTGAGCATATTCTGGTATAGTTACATGGGCACTACTATAGCGATTACTCAAGCTTCCATATTATTAATTGAGGCACCTGAAGTGAGCAGGGCCAAAGACTTGCAAATATTATTCGTTTGGCCCATGCAAGAGTGTGCCGACAAGCTGGAATCTTACGATATTCACAAGAGCCCTAAACCCCAAACTCCATAAACCCTCAATCCCTGAACCCTGGCGGCTCAGCTATCCTGACAGCAAAAAACGAAGGTTATAGGGTTTTGGGGTTCGGATCGTCGCAAGCCGAAGGTGCAGTAGGCAGCGCAAAGGTTCGTCGCAGCTCCCACACTAACGCCGCTGACCACCTGGCAAGGGATGTACCCAAACTCCTTGAATGATCCTACCCAAAGGGTCCAAGTAAGAGTATAGTATATACTTTGTGGGCCTAAATATTTACTAAGAGACTACCATAATGATACTTGGACCCTTTGGGCTAAAGAAACGGCATCCTGGGCTAAGACGCGGCTCTTCATTTACCATCAAGAAAGGTCTGGTGGGGCATCACGTCGATGGGCCAGGGAGGCCATGAAACTCCCAAACTCAAATCAGGTCTTATAGGTAAACAGGTAGACGAAACCTATATGCCTGAAACTAAGACCTTGAGCCCTGAACGGGGATTGACCCTGAACGCTACGTTCGGCGCAGTTCTGCTTTTCAGTAGCGGGGGTTCAGACAACCACGTCCATAGCGAATAAAACATCGGGACAATGCTTAAACTTAGAACAGGTCTCCCTGCATACCCTAGACACGTATGGGTTTCTGGTGTCGGATTTAGCGAAGTCCGAAACCGCCAACATCTAAGCCGCAGCCCTAGGAGCTGGATCCAAGGCCCGCAACAATCTACACGCCTTATAGCATTCGTGACGAGCAACTGTCGGACCTGCATTGCATGATTCGTACAGGGGCTTTATAGTAAACAGAATAAGGTCTAAGGGCACACAATGCAGCACGACTCGCAGACTCTAACCGACAAAAGTCCTTAGCAACTGAACCATCTCAGCCCATCAACCCACATGTGTTACACGTTAAGTACGTCACGTATAATGCCAAAACACCCTTTTGCAACAGGCTTTCCACTTCGCCTGGCCGAAAAACCCGAAACCCTGAACCCGCATACCCTAAAACCCTAATAAGAATCCCGAATATGAGCCCTAAACCCCTATCAAACCCCTAACCCCTTTTTGCAACAGGCTTTCCACTTCGCCCGAGTTGGAGCTAGCAGCCCTAGCAGCTTCACTGCGGAGCCAGCTTTCGCATCTCCCCTAACCCCTAAACCCTAACCCCTAAACCTAAACCCTAACCCCTAAACCCCCCTAAACGGCTCGGGGACGGGCTTGATCCTGCGATCCCCGGGAGTCCCAGGAGGTCTACAGTTGGCCATCGAAGCCCTAAACCCTAAACTTCGGTTTAGGGGTTCAGGGTTTGGGTTGTTTAGGATGCGAGTCTGGAGAGCCCCAATCAGGCTTCCTGAAAAAGCCTTTCACTCACTCGATGACGTACTGCTTCAGTCACTTTGTTTGGGATTTGTTTGGGGTTTAGTAGGGTTCCCTAAATGCGGAACCTGCCTTGTCCATGCTGAAGGCCGGGCTGTTTACCCAGTACCTGGGCATTTCTCAGGATTTCACTCGGGCATTTGTGTTGGATCGGCCCTTTTCGGCCCTTTTTCGACCGATAACTCAGAAACCTTCGGGTTTAGGGTTCAGCTAGCAGGCGACTACCGCGGTTTGAACAAGTAGTTGTGATATCCGCTTGAAGTCCGTGAATAGATCTACTGCAGTAATCACCGAAAGCCCTGTTCGAATTAGTAAGGCCCGATGAACTCTATAGTAGGGTTTGGGGCTTGAGGGCTTGCGCACTGGGCTCCAACATCAAGGAGGGTCCTTCTTATGTGGATCTTACTTCCTACTACAAGTATCCGGGTTTAGGGTTTCGGGGTTTGGGTTTAGGGTGTAGGCTTCATTTTTCTGAACCTCCCCAATCAGGATTGAGGATGCGGCTGCGGGGCTTGCGGTTTGAGATTGCCTTCATGCGCAAAGAAACACAAAAGAACCGTGATTTCTTGAAGGGCGTTCAAAAGAATCCTACAAGCAGGTGACATAGGAACTCATAGGCATACCACTATGGGCTATTAGACCCTAAAGATCCCTATTCGGACCCTAGGGTAGATTCAGGTACCCATTAAGGTCTAACAGCCCATAGTGGTAGTTCTATAAGGTGAGCCACTAGCCATAGACCTTCTCGCCTGAGCAGATCCTCTAATGCGCTCGAAGCAGTTTAAGCATGGAGCGCTGGAAGTGGTCGGTTGATTGAAATTTAGGGTTTAGGGTTTAGGGGTTTCGGGTAAATGCAGACCCTACCTATATAGTCTCCATTGTAGTTCCTTTTTGGGGTTACCATATAGGATCCCAAATAATTATATATTTGGCTAAACCAAAAAAAGGAACTAGAATGGAAACTATAGGTAGCCGGTCTTTTCAGAACGAAACCCTAAACCCTGCTGGTCCCTTTAGACTTAACGGATGAGTCGACCGGCGGAGTGTTTGCGTTCTGAACACTACTAGGTGACGAAAAGCCAAAGCCGAAAGAAACAAGAACTAAACCTACCCAATTCTGAAGCCATACGCCAAAAACCCTAAACCCTAAAACCCCCAAAATGAGACCTAAACCCTAAACCCTAAAAGCCCTAAAAAGTCGCCGGAGCTCTGAGTGGTGAGGATGGCCTGCTCTGCCAGTGCTATCTTGCCGGTCTCTTGTTGCCAGCCTCACACAAGGACCTTAAACCCTTTTGGGTTTACGCTCTCGCAACTCGGACAAAAGGGTTTAGGGTTTAGGGTTTAGGGTTTAGGGGGTTTTGCAGCAGGCTTTCCACTTCGCCCGGACCTTAAACCCTAAACTCCAAACGTGGTTACACAAGGGTTCCGGGTTCAGGGTTTAGGGAGTTTAGGGCTAGCGATTCAAGTGTCACACAAGGTTTCCAGTGATTCAAATGGTTTTCGGTTTAGGATTGGGGCTCGATTTTCGGCTTCTGGTCGAGTGCTGTGCAGAATACCACAGGCCTTCACCCCTGAAGCTGAAATTCCCCGGTTCCCCTGAAGTTCAGCTTTTCAAGGATAAGCTTAAGCCTTAATATTGGGGTCTGAATAACTAAGAGTGGGGTTTGGAGGGTATGAGCAGCATATTTACCCAAGATGGTCCTCAGGAGTAGTATCGGTGGAACCCTTTCAGCCCTGCTCCCGACATCCCACACCTATCGGAACCTTTAAAGGCCCTCCGTAAGAAGCCCTAAACTAAAGGTCCGCGGCTTGAAAGGCTTAGGGTTTAGTGTTTAGGGTTGGGGGGTCGAGTGCCAGCGTTGGAGCAGTTCAAGGATTTGTTGCCTCCTACTTAGACGAAGCCCGCTTGCAGGGTGCTACAAGGCTTCTTTGTCAACCGGGTCCTTTTCTCTGCGAGGTGGCCGCTTCGGCTGGACCGTCCCCTGCTGCCCAAACTACGCATCTGCTTTAGAGTTTTGGTTTTGGGTTTGGGGGCGAGGTTGACCAGGAACCACTTGGGACGAGTATTTGCAAGACAGTCAAGCCCCTGTATTAAGCTCTTTTCCATGTTTGTCTTGAAGAGTGCGTCCTCCCATCCCAAACGGAATTCTCTAACTCCTTACACCGGTTGCATATCTGTTGGCCGGGCCTGGTTCCAGCTTCAGCGACGAGTAAAGTGCCTGCACTGCCTTCGAGCAGGGTTTTTTGGCTCCCACTTGGCACGGCTGTAGCCCCGCATTGCAGGACGGCTTTTCATTCATGAGCTTTTGCCTGATAATGCTTGAAGTTTCTGAGCTTCGGAAGCTTTTACTTACAGTTCGGAGAAGGTTCGCGGCCTACGACCTACCTTCGTATTTAGTGGAAATTAAAGTTTGCAAATGTAGGGCACAAGGTGAAGATGTAGGCACCTGATTGCTGACTCTTTCTCTTAATCCTGCGATTGTGGTCCTGACGGATCCGGAGCAAAGCCATCAAGCGTGTACGAGTGACTGGCACGCACTCGAAATACAGAGCGCTGACTTCATTGAAGTTATACAAGGTTTCGGGCTCTTTAACAGAATGGCGGCGATCGCAGGCTGATCCTTGGGTCTCCTACCATAAAAGCAGTATCTGAAGCCTCTTTTTGGAGTCCGACAAAGACTACTATAGGGGCCGTAGCAATTAGAATAGGGTTTTGGAGCCCATTATACTATAATTGTAATAAGGAGCCCCCAAAACAGTATAGGTAATCATTGAGGCCCCTATATTAAGCTCGCTCAACAGAGTCCGACTCTGGCCTTCGATGGCTGCTCAGTAACGAACCACCAGATAGACCACTCGATGTTTACCAGCAACTCCTGGCCAAGTACGACGGTGGGCTTTCCAGCTCTACTTGCAGGTTCATGGGTAATTACAAGCGGGGTTTTGAGTCCCCCAATATGGGTTATAACTATAGTTACCTTACTTATAACCCCACCTATAACTACCCATGAACCTCCAAGTACGACTTGGACCTGGGACTTTGGGTGTTTTTCCCTCTCGAATGGCCGGAATCGAAGTCCACAAGCAAGGAAGTTAAGGATCATCAAAGTATGGTTTGCAACAACTGTTCATTGTGATTACAAATTAGTTTCACTGGAAGGGTGTTAGGCTTTAGGGTTTAGGGGGACTTAGGCAGATCGAAGAGTGATATTTTTCTCCTCAAACGAGGCCGGGGGCTTAGGGTCTATGGAGGTTTCGTAACAAGGATCACTGGGACCTGTTTGTTGGATTTAGAGCTTGCAGGGTGGGAAGGTTCACTTCACAGGGGTAAGGCCTGGAGGGTTTAGGGTTTAATAAGGGCCGCAACAGTACTATACGGGCCTTAATAATTAGAATAGGGGTTTGGGGTATACTATACTGTAAATATAACAGAGAGGCCCCAAAATAGTACAGGTAACTATTCAGGCCCCTATATTACCGGTTTCGTCCCAATGCCCAAGCCCTAAACCCTAAACCCTAAGGCCCGAAACCCACCGAAGTCACCGGTTTCGTCTCGATGCCCAAGGCTCATGGTAGCTCGCGACGCTCGCATCGTGGACCAAACGGTGCAGTTCCGTTCCTTGCTCGTCGAGCGAGGCCTTCGGAAAGACTGGATTTGGGATCCCGGGTTTAGGGTTTAGGGGTTTTAGGGCTTAGGACGTTTCTTGTAGAAACTCCTAACCACCAATAATCCTAAAATCCTGAAACTTAACCAAGGTATGTTCTGCTATAGCTCTTGGCTGTGCGCTTCTGATTTAGTTCACGCACCGACATAGGTTCTACAACTCAGGCTGTCATCGCTCTTCATCTGGAGTATATAAGAGTACAGCACAACAGGTCAAGATCACAGTGTCCAGGGTGCCCACCCCAAGCGAAGCATTGCCACTTACGTCTGACAAGTAGACTACTGGAAGACCTCACAATCAGGGACCCACAAGTGGAGAAAATACTACATATTCAACTCATACCTATTGACAACACAACCCCCCTACTTCAAACTTCCTGCCAAGGTGCTTGGAAGTCGACAACCGTTTCCATATTCACACTCTGCCAGGTCAACATCGGATAAACAAAAGTCAATACTGAGGACAGCAGCGCAGCAAGCACGATCACGATCGAAAGAGCTGCTCCTGTGGCTCTCTCGTGGCATTTTCGCCGCTTGTCTCTAGCGTCAAACCATACAAAATAGTAGGTCAGGACGCCAGAACCATGCCATAACCCCTCCTATTGACCTACCGGTAGCATTCGGGGACATACTCCGGGCTCATTTAAAGCCCACGAGCCTCAGCTGCCCATGCCTGTCCACATGCAAAGCGACACCAAAATAATATGTTGCTTTGTATGGACAAGGCTCGTGAAGGCAACTTGAAGATCTGCCTGATCGGATGATGGAGCACCTTCGGCTCCAGAAAATCATCCGAATCGCTGAATCCAGGCACACCACGGACGCGCTGTCGCATGATGCTATTTACCTTCGGGACATGAAGCGTTTGATGGAGTAGTATAGGGGCCTTAATAATTACCTAGACTATCTTGGGGGTTCCTTACTAGAATTATAGTATAATGGGCCCCAAAGCCCTATTCTAATTATTAAGGCCCCTATATTAATGCCCGCTGCTGTTGCTGGCGTCTTCGGAAGATTACGAGCACGGAAGGAAAGGCCACGGCCCATTAGTTCAAGCGAGGTTGGTTACCAAGCCGCCGATGTTACATCGGTGAACTGTACTCGTAGCCCCGAACCTTTATAATGGTAGTGCATGACCCTCTAGTCTTTAGTGGAGAATATTGAGGCACACCATATAAAACCAAGGAATAATTAAATTGCGCCAAAAATGCGCTAGAAATGCGTTTGGAAAATGCGGTGCCCAAAATACAATGCGAAAAAAATGCGAAAAAAATGCGACCCAGAAATGCTCAAAAAATGCTACCTGATTACTGTTTTTCCTTCGTAACCAATTAATTTTTAATTGAAACTATAATAACTACAATATTACTGAGCTACTATTTATTATAGTACCGAAAAAATGCGGAAAAAATGTGAAAAAAATGCGACCCAGAAATGCTCAAAAAATGCGAAAAATGCTACCTGATTATTGTTTTTACTTCGTAGTCAATTAGTTTTTAACTGAAACTATAATAACTATAATGTTACTGAGCTACTATTATAATACCATTGCGAAAAATGCGAAATTCGGGAGCCTCAGAAATGCTAACAAAACGCTAAAAATGCTACCTAGTTATTGTTTTTACTTAGCAATCAACAGGGTTCTCAAAAGAAACTATAATACTGTTGTCTATTGAGCTACTATAATAATAATAATCACTATTGTCACTATTGAATTGTTATTGTTACTATTGCAATAGAACGAATCAAACAAGCAAAACTACACCTAGATCTAGTTTCCGAATTTCACGAACACTCGAACAATGCTCCGAGAATGTGCAAAAGGTGCGATGGGACAGTGATGGGAAATCTCGATGCCCAAGAATCCCAAGAATGAAGATACCAGACCAAAGTGACATATGGGAAGATTTGTTTCTTCATTATGCTTTGTGCAATCAAAGACACGATGACCTTGGAACGATTGTGATGTTTTCGCTCGCACTTCTCATGTGCGCCTGCTGCACCTGCTAAGCGGGTGTCTGCGGCAAGGACAAAACAAACTGGCCAACACCTGCTGTGGTTTGACGTGGAGCGAGTCGGCGAATCTTTGGCATGCCTAGTTACACGCTGCGGGTGCTCTAAGTTTGCAATATGTCACAAGTCACCGACTGCCCTGTGGAGCCCCCCGCGAAGACCACCCACTTAAAAAGCCCACAGCGTGACTGCTAGCCCTGTGCACAATCAACAGAGTGCCGGATGCACAGGTGCCGGTCCAGAGTCCAGAGCACAGCAACAAATCACATAGAGCAATTTGATTAGCTGAGACACTCCTAGCTGTCCTAGCTGCCAGCTGCTCGCTGCTGCTAGCTGCTAGTTACTGCTAGTTCACTAGCCAATTGCTCGAACTTCTGGGGGGGAGTTTAGGGCTAGGGCCTAGGGTTTTGCCTTGAATCACGCGGGTATGTAAGGCCAAAATGTATTTAAAGTCCGGCACTGCATTCACGAGTCAAAAAAAGTTCAGAAAGATCAGCTCAGAGCAAACCTAAGACTGAACCAAACAGCAATACGCAACGAACTATCCGATCCGAAGCTGAGGGACCTTTCAGACTCACAGCTTAAGTCCTAAGTCTTAAGCCCTGGGACCTGGCCCTAGCCGTAGCCTCAAGCCGCACTCAAGCCAAGCACAGGCTTGACGACAGTGTGGCACCACAGCAATCTGGGGGAGAAAAGCCGATGGCGGTTGGCAGTCATCCCTTGCCTCTGCAAGACTTTCGCTGAAACTCGAAGGAATCACTCAGTAGGGTTTGAACCTGTTCGACAAAACTCTCAGATGCCAACTGCACCACCAGCTGGGGCGGATCATGCATGAGAAACGGAGTCTCTCATGGCTCAGCTTTCCAAAGAAAATCAAACGTAGAACAATGTTCCAAGATCCACTCGGTCCGAGGTCCTAGCTGCCTAGCTAGCTCCTAGGTCACCTACCAATGGATCAATGGACCAATGCTCAAGCCACCAGGCTTTCTGCCTTTTCCTTCAGCTGAATGCAAACACTCTCTGCGGGCACGGTGCCTCCAGCGATCAGTGCCAACTGATTGCGCAGGGTTGACATGCCCTGCTTACTCTTGTGGTGCTGGATCCCATGTGCCAGCAGCCCTTCACATTTGAGAACGTTGGCCGCCGACAGGTTCTGCTGCATCTCCTTGAGGCACCGCTTGAACTCCGTGTGCTCGGACTCGGGAATAAGGGGCTTCTGAAGGCTGGGATCTCGGCACCACTTTTCCCAAATCCATCCGTGGCTGCCCGTGAAGCTGTGCATCCTCTCGATGGCCTCCCACATACAACACTATGACTCCAGACTTCAAACGACGAAGCCAGCTTTATGGCTCGTCCCATTACATTTGACTAGACTGCGTAGCGATCCTGTTCTTACGATCCGGCTTGACTCCTACGGGTACGGCATATCTGGAATCTAGAAACTAGGTCCACTAGGCACTAGGTAACTAGGTAACTAGGACCAAACTAGGAGTAGGAAACTAGGACTAGGACCTAGAACTAGAATGGACCTAGAATCTAGCGAATCTAGCTGGTCACCCCCACATCGGGGTCTGAGGCTTGGGCCGGGGCTTTGGGGGCTTTTGCTGCGAAAGTGGTTCCGAAACGGCAAGATGCAACACCAGCATAAGGCATAAGCTCGAGCCTCCTGAAGGTTTGCCATGGTCTGGGTGACCTGGTTGCCCTTGAGTTTGGCGAGAGTGGCCGAAGCCACGATGAGGGCTTGCTCTGCGGAACTCTCTGGGCCCAGTTTTTGCTTCCAGGTCGTGCTGCCATGGTGGTACCCCATGGTGTGCTCGTCCAGGTTCACACAGCACTTCTTGGCGGCCTCCACGATCTCCGTCAAAAGCCTTCGAACGTGATCAGACAAAGCCTCGGAAGCAATCAAGGGCCAAATGTCATTGAGCATGTTATGCTGCACGAACCAATTCTCGGCTGCATCGCCGTCCACCGTGATCAACAACCCGGAGGCGATCTTGTTCTCGATCAAGAGGGCTTGGTCGTTGGCCGTCTTGCAAGCCTTCAAGCACGAGTCCAACAATGAGGGCATGCCGTTCTTGGAAGATGAATCCATGCACACAGCCTCCGTGGCGTTCAGCAGGGAGTGGAGGTACGCGGACAGGACCGAACCGACCTTCACCAAGTCCAACTGCATCTGGATCCAGTCGGCTTTGAGCGAGTCAGTCTTCTGCTGTTGTTCCCGGACCAACTCCCAGCAACACATGGCCGTCTTGAAATCGGTCTTGGAAATCTCGATGTGTGGCCAGCTGCCAACACGGGTGACCTGGCAATCAATCGTTTTCAACTGGCACACCCGGCATTGATTTTTGAATGGGGGAACTTCAAAACATGTTTGCTGAATCTCGAATCAAGAATCTAGCTATCTAGAATCTAGCTGAATCTAGCGAATCTAGCTAGCAGCTAGCACCAGCTAGCACCTAGCAGCTAGCAGATGGCACAAATCTAGCAGCTAGCAGCTAGCATCGAGCAGCAATTGAACTCACAGACTCGAATCGAAGATGCAACATAGACATAAGCCACGTGCACATAGACATAGACAGAGCATCAGTTAGTTAGGTCATCTGCTTACACAAGGCTCCTTGCCGATTTCAATTGTTTGAGCCTGCCGGTTGATGGCCTAGCTGAGGGCTTTGGGCATTGGGTAAGAGCTGAGCGACACGTGCAAGAGACCCACACGAGCTAGTTGCTGGCTGCTAGCTGGCTGCTGCTACAGCTGCTAGCTGCTAGCTGCTAGCCGATCTCACCAACCGCCCAAATTGCTGGAACTCTGCAGCCGACACCCGGCACTAAAGTCACTGTCACTAAACGAGACGAGACTGACGAGACTAGACTGACTTGACTCGTGACTTGACTAGACTAAAAACTCTAAACGACTCTAAACCAAAAGACTCTAAACTCTAAACTTTAGACTTTAGACTTGACTTGACTAGACTAGACTCTGAACAATCGCTTGCAACACTCGCAGTCACTCGCAACCACTGACAGTTCACTGACCTACATAGCTTTATTGCGTCAGCAGGGAACTATGCCGGTAACTACACCTGTGCCTGGCCTATGCGCCTATGCGTACCTTGTCTTACCAGAAGCCTTACCAGCCTTACCATGACTTGTGTCGGCGAGCGTACACACAAAGGCACGAAGGATGTGACACAGAGCGGGTGGGCACAACAAGGAATCGCAAGCTGCAATGCTAGCAATTCTGAGAAAACCGATTCTGAGAGATGTTTCGTTCAGGCACATGAACGAGTTTGTGAGTCATACATAAACAAGCAACATCTTGGAATAAAGTCTGCTATTGCTACTGACTGATACTTTCTTCTGGAAAAGCACTGGCGGCACTGGCGATTCGTGATTAACACCCCAAACCCGGGCCCGAACCCTGACGTTTTCCACCATTTGCCTTTGTCTACGCCTCTACGCAGTAGCCGCTTAGCCGTAGCCACCATAGCTGCCATAGCAGCACATCGCACAAGAAACCAACAGGGTAACCACTAGTTTCGATCCAGAAACCGGACCTAACCATACTCGTGAGTTAAAGAACTGAAGCAAGATTCAACAGTCAGAGGTTGTAGAATACAATCCTATGGCATCGGGAATAAGCCTTCAAGAAGCCTGCGTTAAGAAGAGCATGGAAGAGGCTCGCAAGATAAAGGATCTAGCGCTGCACGATTCTGGTGCTAGAGCTGCTAAGGCCGCGAAAGCGTGCTAGAATCTAGAAAAGATTTATGTCCACAACCCGCCCACCTTCAGCTTGAAGTTTCGCAGAATGCCCCGCATCAACACTTCAAGACCTTCCAGCAACGCCGTTGATGGGAAGCCGGGCGGTGACTTGCCCTTCTGGAAGTCGAGGAAGGCCGTGCCAATTCTGGTCAGGTCAAGCTCTGCCTCCGTCTGCTGCAAGCACTCCGCAACGGCCTCTTCAAGCTCAGATGCCATCAAAGTCGTTTTGCTGGAGCTCTTCCACTTCTCCAAGTTGCTCATGAGGACGGTGACATCCGGCTCTTCGTGGAACAAATCCAGGCCGCGCAACAACATGGCGACGTAGGAAGATGAGGATCTGGCTCCTTCCTGCCCCTCCAAGATCTTTTCCGCTTGGCTTCTCAGGACCGAGAAGAACAAGGGCTCGAAGGTGTCGAGACAACCGCGGCGTAGATTCTTGCGGAACTCCGGGAGTTCTTCGATGCAAAGCTTCAAGTCCTCGGGATGCCCGTTGTTGCTGCGACCCTATGCCATATGCTTTTGGAACCAAATGCCTTTCTGTAGAAACTTCACACAAGTTCCAGATTCTGTTTTAGATTCTCGATTCCGATAGACTCACTAGAGCCACTAGAGTCCAGAATCTAAAGAAATTTGAGCTTTCAGTCCTAGGTCCTAGGTCCTAGGCCCACGGTCCTGTCCTAGGTCTTGTTTAAAACTTGTGCGGGAGAGGCTTCGGCTTCGTCACACTGCGAACAGGGGTTTCTGGTGCAATACGCTGTTTGTGCAAAAACCCGGCTATATCAGGCCTGCCCACCCATTCTGAAGAAATCAAACCAAGCACAAGTGTCCTTAGACCGCGATACTTCCGATAGTAACGATAGTAACCCGATAGTAGTAGTAATATAGTAACATAGTGACTTAGTTTCTATTCTCCCCTAAACATGCGGGATTCCTCGACCTTCACGACGTCGTCTTGACGAATTTTCTCGGAAAATTCTCGGAGACGTGGCATCCCTGTCTTCATCGCACCAGCCGTTTTCACCAGCTCGTCAGCCAAGCCTGCATAGAAGCCGTCTGCCAGCATCGCCTTGAACAGCGACTCAAAGGATTCTTTCCCGTTGTAGAACCTCAAAGTGGTAACCGCCCTGATGCTCTCCTCGGAGCACTCCAGCGGGTCCAGCAATGTATTCATCGCCCGGCAAACCTCTTTCACCCGGTGGATGGCATCGATGATAACATCCGGCAGCTCGCTGTCATTATTGTCGGCACTCAAGGCACTCAGCAGGTCCTCGAAGAAATGCTTTGCTTGCTGTCTGCCGGCCTCACCGTCGGCCAAGAGCCGGCAAAGCTCGTCGCAGCCGAAGCAATTCAGGATGCAATCCGCGAAGGCCTGTCAGCAACTCTAAAGTTGACTCTAAAGTATCAATACTGACGTAGTTACTTGGACTACTTGGATCTACGCATTTCAACTTCTACTTATTCTACTTAGCAGCAGCAGCAAGCATTGCAACTGTGCAGAACGACATCCCGTTGCAACCGTAACTCACCTGTTCCTGGAATCCTTGCTCCTAGGCCCAGGCCCGAGGCCATGACCGTAACCGATCCTGCATGGTCCTAGGTCCTAGGTCCTGGCCCTAGTCCTAGTTGTCGTGGTTCAGGCTTTGACACCATTCTCGGCCTTGGCACTCGAGACCGTGTCGTCGTCCTGCTTCTTGTCACCCCAGGAACCGGAGGCACTTTCCAGGACGTTGCTCCGAACTGTCGCGAGGTGCGGCTTTGTCCAGTCAGTGGAGGCCTGGAGGAAGTCGTCGGTCAGGACGAAGAACTGAACGAATGCCTCGTTCGGCTCACTCTGCAAGCCTTTGTTTCCCCGAACCGCGAGAAGAAGTTCATTGGCCCTCCGCTCACACAAGCTCTGCTGCACGGTCAGCGGGAGCTCCACGTTCATCTTCTCCATGGACTGCAAGGCGTCCTTCAATACATCTGGTTGGAGTGTCGCTGCTTGGCTCGACAGCAAGGATCCACGTTCGCAGTCCGCTATGCGTGTGCGCAAGGTCACAGCTTCCTTCGCCGCACCCAGCTTCTCGAGCTTGTCGCCCAACCGCTTTGCCTGCTCAGTCATCATCATCTGCAGCTAAGATCCATATGGGTGGTTCTCGAAAATAGGATCCCTGCTGGAATCTGCTGGAAAATTTTAGAATGGTCCAATTAGGCACTATGGGGACATAATGCCAAATGTAGAGTCCAGAGTCTAGAGAACTAATGGTAAATCAGCTTGGACCTAGGACCTAGGAGTCTAGGTCGAGGTCTATGTTTAAGTACTGAAATAAACATTGCCAGATCTTGGCAAAGTCAAAGACCCAATATATCGGTACATCCGTTTTCAAACTCAAAGCGAACCGTTTCGCCTCATGATCCATACTCAATCAGTCAGTGTTAATAACTAACTGTATGAACTAACTGCCAACAAAATACACTCCCGCGTGGCCAGAGTTTCAGCACACTACAGTGGTTTGCTAGATCTGCTAGATTAATAATAGAATCAACAGAAACTACTTTTTATGAACTGCCTGACCTGATGTGCTCAAAAAGTACGCCGGTAGGCCGTCGAGAGCTTCAGGGAACATGTGAAGGACATGGATTGTGGGGGATCAAGACAACACGGACGACATAAAGGATGCAGGCAAATAAGACCAAGACCTAGGCATTCAGGGTCAGCCCAAGGATCCGGGGATCATACTATAAGACTCTCAGACGTACACACGTGCACTCCACTCCAGCACTCCAGCAGCACGAATGCGAATAATGGCAGGAACAAACAGAGACAAACAAACGAATATCACAACCAAAGTGACTGACTCGTGACTAGTGACTAGTGTCCAAAGTGACTAAAGTTTGACTAAAGACCAAAAGTAAGCAAGGGGACATCAACGCAGCCCCTGATAATCCTGGTCCTGATAAGCAAATAAGATACTTCAAGCCTCAACAGCCAACAACACATAATCAGAAACACTTGCTCACTTGCGGTCACTGGCGGCAAGACACCCCGTGCACACGGACCCCGAGCTTCTCGCCCGACAAGTGCCGCTTCACGTCGAGAGCCAAGAGGCAGTTTTGCAAGGGGCCTCCCAGACGCTTCTGCACACCGAGCATGGCATCGTCCAGCTGCGCATAATCATCGGTCTTGCCGTCCGTCTTGCTGCTCTTGTGGGATCCCTGACAATCAGCCGCTCGCTCCTTCTCGTCCGCCTTCTTCGCGACTTTCTTTGCAGCACCCTTAGCAGTAGGCTTCCTGGCCGCCGCCTCAACGGTCGTGTTGGATACCGCTGCCGTCGGGCGCCTCTGTACTTCGCGAAGTTCGCCGTCATCACTGGAGTCGGAGCTTTCCGCTGGCTTCGGCATCTCCGTGAGTGCCGGATTCGTTTTTTGCAGCTTCTGGAGCTGCTCTTCTTTCTTCTTCTGACGGGCAGGACACAATGCCACTCCAAGACGAAAAGTAGAGTAGAGTATTAAGTAGTGACCTGTGACGACTAGTGATGACTAGTGAGTGACTACTGACTAGACTCTAGTCACTAATGGCTAGTGACTAGTGACTGGATTGACTGGAGTCTAGAGTCTAAAGAATTCGAGAAGCTGCAAGTACAACTAGGACCTACTCGGATTGCTAGGGCTGCTAGGACCGCTAGGACCTACTAGGACCACCAGGGCCAGGACCTTCGGACTAGGAGGACTCATACTACACTTAGCCGGACTTAGCCACGACTTGACACGGATTTTCTGGCTGGATGAGCTTGTATGCAACACTACGCCACTCTGCCTGCAAGACTTAGCAGCTTAGCAGCCTCATAGCAGCATGAATTAATTGATTCAGCCTTGCTAAATTTGCTAAATGTGCTAAGTCCTAAGTGTGACTATGAGAACCGGTTGCAATGTTTGGAATCGAAAAGTCTACCCGTAGAGTCGAGCCCTGTCATTATGTATGAGAAACAGACTGACTAACTGCCTCATATCGACTTCGTACAATCTAATCGAATCTAATCAAATCAATAGTCCTGGACCAGGTCCTACTAACCTAGTACTCTCAGACTGCTTCTACTCTACGGTCCTTGGCAGACTTGGCATATGTCATGTATGATAAAGTCTAGTCAAGTCAAGAGAACTGAGAACTGGATTCAATACTTGGCCTTGGCGACGTAGCAGCTTCGCACACTTAGCAGCACTTCTGTTCTGTCAAATTCCGAAATGGATCGGATAGTTAGGGTCTCCGAAGTGTATATTAGTGATGATTAGTGATTAGTGGATATTGGTGTCTCCGAAGTGTATATTACTGATGATTAGTGATTAGTGATAGTGACTGATAGTGATTACTGAGTACTGATTACTGGATTGATAGGATCAGATAGGGCCAGATAGGGTCAGATAGGATAGGTTTTCCGAAGTGTGAATTGCTAGGGCTAGGGCTGTTAGGTTAGGGCCTGTTAGGGCTGTTAGGGCCTCCGAAGTGGATAGTTAGGGCAGTTATGGCCAGGGCCTAACAGGCCTACAGTTAGGGAACAGTTAAGACGGTTAGGCTCCGAAGTGTATTAGTGACAATAGTGAGTGATTAGTGACTAATGGGGTCTCCGAAGTGTATATTAAAATCTTAGTGATGATTAGTGATTAGTGATTAGTGATTAGTGCAGAGCTTCGATAGGATAGGGTCTCCGAAGTGTATAAATATTGTTAGTGAACCGTTAGGGCCGTTCGGGCCTTTAGGGAACTGTTAGGACTGTTAGGACTGTTTGGGCAGGGCTGTTGCGGTTAGGGTCCCCGAAGTGGATGGATAGTCAAGGCAGTTAGGGCCAGTCAGTGTCTTCGAAGTGTATATTCAATATATTCACTATCACTATTGGATATTTTTATCTGCTCCGCTATGCTATTGAGCTACTATTGACTATTGCTGCCCTTGGTTGTTTGTACTGATACTGACTTCGTAGTGTCGCAGTGGATAAATGGGGTCTCCGAAGTGTATATTGTTAAGTTGTGAAATGAGATTCTTAAATTATTAGAGTATAATTAAAGGGTAGATCCGGGTAGATAGGGCAGATAGAGCCTATAGGCCTATAGTGCCTATAGTATAAGTGCCTATAGTCTATAGGGTTTACCGAAGTGTCTATTGAATCTATTGGTGACTAGTGACTAGTGAATTGTTAGGGCTGTTAGGGTCTCCGACGTGGGGTCTCCGAAGTGTATGTTAGTGTTGGTAGTGGATAGATAGGGTCTCCGAAGTGTATATTGTTGAATTGTTGGTTGGATAGTTAGGGCAGTTAAGGTCTCCGAGGTATAAAATTTTGTTTATTATGAATTATTAGTTATTAACTACTAGTCTATTATTAGTTATTAATAGTAATTTAGTATTATTCGGATAAGTGGTGCACAGTGGGGTTTCCGAAGTGTATATTAGTGGATAGATAGGGTCTCCGAAGTGTATATTAGTGGCCCGTTAAGGTTTCCGAAATGGATAGTTGGGCTCTCCGTTGTTTTTGCGGGGGTCCAGGGGGCCCTAGGCCAAGTTCTGTGGCTTCTTGGTCAAGATCCCGGTTGGGTCACCTGAAGTTTTGTTGCTGGGTCAAGATCCCGGTTGGCACACCTCAAGCTTCGTGGCTTTCTGGTAGGATCCCAATTGGGACTGTGTCTTCTTGGCCAAGATCCCAGTTGAGAAACGTTTTGTGGCGTTTTGGTGGGGAGCGCAGTTGGGACACCTCAAGTCTCAAGTGTTGTAACTTCTTCGTGGGGGCCGCGGTTGGGACACCTGAAGTTTTGTGGCTTCTTGGTCAAGAACCTGGTTGGGAAACTTCAAGTTTTGTGGCTTCTTGGTCAAGATCCAGGTTGGGACACTGCCTCAAGTTTTGTTTCTGGGTCAGGAACGCCGGTTGGGACACCTCCAGCTTTGTGGCTTCTTGGTCAAGACCCCGGTTGGGACACCCCAAGTTTTGTGGCTTCTGAGTCAAGAACCACGGTTGGGACACCGCAAGTTTCGTGGCTTCGCGGTCTTGAAGCTTCTTGGTCAAGGTCCCGGTTGAGACACCTCAAATTTTGTGGCTTCTTGGTGGGGATCCCGGTTGGGATACAAGGCTTAAGATTTGAGGCTTCTTAGTCATAGTCATAGTCAAGATCCCGGTTGGGACACCAAAATCTTAAGTCTTAAGTTTTGTGGCTTCTTGGCCAAGATCCCGGGACACCTGAAGTTTCGTGGCTTCTTGGTCAAGCTCCCAGTTGGGACACCTGGGGTATTGTGGCTTCTTGGTCAAGATACCGGTTGGCTGGAGCACCTCAAGTATCTCAAGTTTCGAGTGGGACACCTCAAGTTGTATGATTGTATGGCTTCACGAACAGGATCCCGGTTGGGACACCTCAAGTTTTGTGGCTTCTTAGTTAAGATCCCAGTTGGGATGCTTCAAGTTTCATGGCTTTAGGGCATTTTATGGCTTCTTGGTCAAGTTCTCGGTTGGGATATGTCAAGTTTTGTGGCTTCTTGGATCCCGGTTGGGATACCTCACGTTTTGTTTCTGGGTCAAGAACCCCTGTTGGGACACTTCAAGTTTTGTGGCTTCTTGGTGGGGGCCGCGGTTGGGACACCGCATTTTCTGTGGTTTCATACCGAAGATCCCAGTTGGGACATCCCCAGTAAAGTATTTTGTGGCTTCTTGGTCAAGATCCCGGTTGGGACACCTCAAATTTTGTTTCTGGGTCAGAGTCAAGAACCCCGGCTGGGACACCTCAAGTTTTGTGGCTTCGCGATCAAGATCCGACTTGGGACGGACACCGCAAGTTTCGTGGGTTAGCGGTCTTGAAGCTTCTTGGTCAAAGTCCCGGTTGGGGCACCTCAAGTTCTGTGGCTTCTGTGTTGGCTGCCACGGCCTCGTCCGCTTCTATGGTTTTTTGGCTGTCACGGCCTCGCCCGCTTAGGCATGATGACGTACATGTTCCGAGGAAATATCATATATGGCCGGGCCTAACCTTGATGACATCCACACTGGGTCACTGGGTCCGGGTTTTCTCATCACAGTCTAAGCACAGCTCTTTGGAGCCCTCGGAATGTATATCACTGTATTACACAGTCAAAACTATATAGTAACATAGCTATATAGTTTACAGTTTACTATAGTTACTATACAATTACTATCTATATACTATAGTTACTATACTAGTTACTATACTATACGGTATTGTAACATTGTATTGTATAAGCCTCGCAAGTGCAGCATCTGAATCTGTAGGGTGGGGATGTTCGAAGCATGAGTAAACTCAGTAAAACATGTATTCTTGCTTTAAACTTTAGTGGCTGTGAGAAATAGAATGGGTTGCAATACTTGGCAGCGCTATTCAATACCGCTATTCTGCCTGAACCGGGGGAAACCAGCGATGATGTACTTGTCAGCAGCCAGCAGCTACCAGGTACCACTGTTAGCAGTTAACAGCAGCTCAATAGCAGTTAGCGTTACCACAAGTGTCACATGGAAAGCTGCCGCTCCGAACGACCTCTGCAAATGCTACCCTTAAACCTCCGGAGCGTGGCTTCTCACTTCACCGGATACCCGTTATAGGATTACCGATAGGACCTAAGACTAAGACCGCCGGCTACGTAGAACTCAAGATCTAGGACTTAGGACGCATGAATTCTCGAGCACAAACCCCAAGACTCCTGACCCAGGGCCGCTAATCCAGCACTGCAGTGTAAACTGAAAACCCCAAAATTCGGAACGCTGGAACACTGTAGACTCTAGACTCTAAACTCTCAACTGCAAACTGCACGATTCTAAAGTCTCTAGACTTGCAACTCTAAACTCGCAGACTCTCAGGCTCTAACTAAGGTAACTAAGGACTCTAAGGCTTCAAAACTTTAAAATTCTAGGATTCTAGAATATCTGATCTGAACCGGGCACATGTCGGCCGTACCCTGCTGAATGATGTGAAGTCCCGGGTCCCGGCTGCCTCCATGAACTTCTGAGCTTTCTGGGTGATCTGCTCCACCGTCATGGGCGACACGCTGGACAACGGATTCCAAGCTTTCGGGTGCTTGGAGTCCTTCTGGTTCGACTGAAACTCATACTGAATCGTTCCATGATCCGCAGACAGCATCTCCTGAGGGCTCAAGTGCAACTCCCTGAGCACCGTCTGCAACGATGAAGTCAGCTTGACCCGCCTCATAGCCAGGATTTCATCCACCGGGAGGCCGCGAAGGCTGATGAAATATACATTCGCAGCGTAGGAATTCTGCTCGAGCGTGAGGCGGCATTCAGTGAGGGCTGCGAGGTTCAGGGCCTTGCCAGTCCAGGTACCTTCCACCTGCGTCAAACGCTTCAAGTCCTCATCCGTAACCACGCCCAACTCGAAGAACACCTCGTGGCCCTCGGATCGGCAAGTATGCACTTCTTGAGGAAGATCAAACTTGGGCGTGCATTTTTTTTCAAAAATGCTCGCAGCATGGTTGATCTTGAAGCGCACCGTCGGTTCCTCGCCATGAAAAAGGACGACGATCTCAGCAATGTCCATGTCTGGATAGAGCTGCACGCACACGGTCGCATGCGGCCAGCAATCCTCACCCACCGGCCGGCCTTTGTGATCCGTTTCTGCCCAATGGACTTCCTGTCAGACAGATGCAGCAACCAAAGAGATGTAAGAAACTCCGAATCCATTCCACTGACATGCGGTGTCCTACCAAAACAGTATTTGCAGTGAATCTATCTAGAGATGTAGTAGATGTAGATGTAGGTCTACATGTATATCCACGTTTTCGTCTATGTCTAGACTTTTATATTCATATTCATGTTTCTAACTGTTTACACTTATATTCATATGTAGACTTCTCCTACTTAGGTCCTACTTGTATATACTGGTATTTACATTTATACTTATACTTACACTTATACTTATACCTATGCTTATACATATATATATATATATATATATATATATATAATGATTCTGCATGACTGGTAGGCTGTAAGACTGTAATCAGATCTGGGACTAAACCGATAGGACTATAGGACTTAAGATCAAGAACCTCGGACCTAGGACCCCAGACCTACGATGAACAGATCTTTAAGTACTGTGACATTTGCTGATAAACGCAGCTAGACTCACCAGGAGCCATGTTCCAGGCTGTGTCACCCCAGCCCCAGTCAGTCCGGTGGTTCTCATGTCGTTCATGTTGAATACTGCAGTGGCAGTTACTACAGTATTCAACCTAGAAACTAGAGTCTGCAGTCTATATTGCAATGAAAACAATCACTGGTCTCGAAAGTCTCGAATGTTCTACAACTTCTACGATTCTGCAGGTCAAGGGCCTAGGGCAACCACGTTTCCCATGTCTCTGCTCGCCTGAGGCGTCCTGCCGCAAAAGCGGCACTTCAGCTCCACCTTCACTTTCTTCTTCTGCCCCGGCTCCGGAGCCTCCAGCCAACCTGCCTCGGCCTCCACGATAGATGCCCTCCCTGTCTTGGTGGAGGGGACCAGGGCAACCTCCTGTCGAAAGAAGGCCAGGATCACGATCGTCCCAACTAAGTAACTAGCTGCAACTAGCTGAACCAGCTTCCAGGGAAAGCTGGGATTCAATTCTGTAGACTGTGGCCTCTAAATCTGAAGCTTCTCAAGTTTTGGTAAGTATCTCGGATTGTTACCATGACCATTTCGCAGCCAGGGGCCAACATAAGCTTGGTTTTTTCGTGAGGATCAGGAGGTTTCCATGCATACCTGCACACTGCCGGGGACACTACGACTACGATGTCAAAAAACCTTGCATTTTCGTATCTTGCTATTCCAAGCAACAAAGTCTAAGTCGCTCCAGAGTGCATGCCGTGTTTGAAGGGTATTCCTACGGCCCGATGCCACCGCGACTGTATGCGGCTGCCTTCGAGTCTAGAGTCTGGATCTGACTGTGGGGTTTGCAATCATGTCTGCGACCAAAACTGTATATTGCAAGATAGAGTTCTCTCCGACTCCGACAGCCGACAGGTACACGCAAATCTACATCATTCTAGATTCTACATTCTACAGTGTATCTACAGTTTCTACAGCTATCCCAAGCAAACCCCGCAAGTACTATATCTAGCACTTTGTGACAGCTTCACAACAGGCGACTGTAAATGCAGCCCACACAGGACAATTCTCCGAACCCTCAGAAAAACGAGCTGACCCCTCACTATTCTAGAGTTCTAGAGATATGCACTTGCCCACAACAACTATTCTAGGATTCTAGGACAGTAGCACAAGTTTCCTGGACCTGCTACCAGACCCAGGACACTTTCATCCGGCCATCCACAAACCCGTAGCCGTAACCCACCAACAACCCGTAACTATTTAAACAACAAATTCGGAAGAACCGGCGAGTGCAAGGAGCCCGCAAGCGCACAAGACAGTGCTCTTGAACCACCCCGAAGTACGAACAAACCCAGAACCATTCCAGGACAGTTTCTTGACCCCTGGCCCTAACAGTCCCAACAGAAGCACGATACACCCAGGACAAGATTCTCTCATCACCCGCAAGAATGAGCAAACCAGGGACTGCTTAGCTGCTTGCCTACTTCGCGGCAGCAGTCTTCCCCGGCCGCTGACAAAAGCGAGCAACACTAACTTTGCCAGGAGAGTTTCCTTATTTCTCAAGCGACTGGAAAAGCTTCCATGGGTCTGAGGAGCCCACGCCCAAACCCAAACACCAAAACCGCTTCGCTGCGAAGCTGGGCCTTAACCCAAAACTTGAAACTATGAGCCCTGAAAGTGTAGACAGTGTTGATCCAGAGAAAGATTGATGAGCCCGCGAAGCATGCTGCACCGGAGCTTGGAATCTTACAAGAACTCGCAAGACTCGCAACAACGTGCCCAGTCCTGAGTGGGAGTCGACTTTCCAGGCTTCCGGGTACTCATCGCACGAAAGTTGCAAGCGGCTCTCTAGCAGCTGGCAGCAGCAGACGGGCCTGGCAACTGTTTGATTCACCAGTTCACTGAGAACCACCCTCAGCCCGGCAGAAGCCAAAAGACCATGGTGCGGACCAATGATGTCTGCAAGCAGATGTCGATGTGCATCGCATGGCCAAGCATCACACACAAGTCACTAGTCACTATAGTCACCTGTCATCGGCAACGACGAAAAGTACGGTGCACAGAAGCTATGTCAGTACGTTTTGCCTGCAGCTGTTCCGGATGTCGAGTGAAGTTGGCCACTTCAGCTTGCCAGGTCCCAGGTGTTGCCAGCTCACAGCTAACAAGCCGATGGCCTAGAAAGGCCCTTATGTTTTAAGGGCCTCGTAACTGGACTAGTAAGCTCAGAGCTCAATAGACTCCCCGCGCGCGCAGCAGCAGATGTAGACTTGGCAACGAACAAACCGAATTAGTAACATTAGTATCGATGTCCATCAGCTGGCAGCCGTCCCTTCAACCAGAGAACTTCCCGGCAGCTGTCCTAGCAGCCTAGCCGGCCATAAGCCAGATCATCATCTATGAGGCGGTGTCAAAGACACGTGGTACAAGATGTCACTCATTACGCATCATTGTTGCAGGCGACTTGCCTCTGGCGAGACCCGACCACAATGAGAGCTCCGCGCTGGAACAGATGTTGTAAAGCAAGGTGGCCAGGCTTGCAAAGTCGTTGTACAATGAATTGGCCTGAACACATACACCAGATCCTAGGCCCTAGACTCTGGACTCTAGACACTAGACTAGACTCTGACTCTCTAGACTTAGACTCGAAATTCGTAAAGACCAACCAACATCTGAAACAGCCAAGAAGCTTCTGTGAATTTCTGTATATGTGGACACAAAGGACATCCACAGCTTCGAGCGTGTGGCTGCACCCTTGTTTTGCTGTGTAGCAGTGTAGCAGCCAGCCAGCAGCCCCAGCTAGTGACTCAGCTAGTGGAAACCGGACAGTACAGTACACGTCGTACCCGTAGTACCCTACAAAGAAAAACCAACCATAACTACAGGCAACCTGACATGTCCAACAATCGGCAAGCCATGCCATCCAATTGAAAGCCATGCAATCCGAATGAATACCTTGAAGTGCTACCAAATCTAGGATGTGGGCGCGCACGTCCTTGGATCTCTTCTCATTAGTCATTGAACTACACTAAACGCACTGGACTCCAACAGAATTTTATCTCTTGACTCTAGATTGGCCTCACTTAAAGGCAACAAGCCTGGCCCTGGCCTGAAAGCAAACCTTGCAGGAGTATTTACTTGGGCTGTGAATCAGGGTAGCACATGGACGAGACTACTGGATTAGGGCGAATGTTGGGCCTTTGGCTCTGTTTACTTGAAGCGAATCCTCACGACTGGAAATTTTGAAACTATGTACTGGTTTTCTATGGCGTCAACACACCAATTACCTCCTGTTTACAAAGTTGGCTATATGGCTATACATCTTGGCAAATTTCCAACTGCCAACAAATGCTTCCCACTACTTGCCCCGCGCACGTAGCCAGCTGCTGCTATTGCTACTTTTTCTACGCCTCAAAAAACCAGCTGCACATCTCTTACAAGAAGTGAGTCGGACCCAAGCATCCCCATGCCAGGGGTTCCATCGGTGGAAACGACAGACTGCAAAACCAATCTGTAGCTCTGTATCGGATTGTCAAGTAGAGCACGTAGAATTGAGTGCACCTCTCTACTAGCTGCTGCGCTACCTGCCGCTACCTGCTACCTGCTACTGAGCTACTGCTAAAGCTGCTACTGACTAGCTAGCTGCTAGTGAGCTAGTGGTGCTAAGGCTAAAGTTACTAAACCCTCCGACTCTTCAGTTCGAGAGTGCCAAGCTCCTGCCAAAAAAACACAAGCAGCGTGTCAACGCTGACTCTGGAATCTCAATTGACAAGCTGACAAGCTGTCAACTTGGAAACTCTCTGAGAAGATACAAAGCCCACATCAAGGATCCAAGACATGGCAACGAAAAACCGAGAGTTGCCATTTCTCGAACCTTCGGCCGAATCTCTTCGCTGATGCAAACATCTCGCTCCCAGCCTTGAACAAACAAGTACTCCTCCGGGAGCAGAACCCGGTCTTGCCCAAAGCTGTACCAAACCGAACTGGTGCAAAGCGTATGATTCATGCCATCTTTCCTCGTCCACTTTTTCCGCTCAGGGTTTTGACTGATGTCGACATAGCAATCTTTCAACACATTTCCCGGGTCGATGTTCCCCAAGCAAGCAGGCGTGACACCGCGATCGCTCAACATGTGTTCGGCAGCAATATCCAACACTGCTTGTACACGAGGCGAGGAAGAGAGCCCCCGCCCTTGGAAGCCTCTGCGCCCTGTCCACAAACGCTCGGGGAAGCCACTCAACTTCATCTTTTTTACTTGGCCTTTCCACTGCGTGCCCTCGCGAGCCCTGCCACTGCCAGATTGCCCGGAAGTAGCCGCCTGCATCAAGCAATGCAGACATTCCGGAGCCAGCCAATATAATTATGAAGACTTTGGACAGCTCATTCTTTCTAAGAATCCAAGACATGTTTTCATCTGCATGTAGACACAACAACATGTACAGCACATAAACTGCTTTGAAGCCCAAAACATGTTTGCACGGTTGACAAGTTGGTGGCAAATTGAATAATATGACTTCCGGCATCACAACTCACACCGAATGATGCTTTATGTTTCTAGGGCATCCTCCGCTACAGAGACATGTCCTGCAAACACAAGCAACACAACCCAATGCACTTGAGATGGGATCCCTGACTGGGGTCGCTCTTGCTAGGCCCTGGTCCTAGCGCTTTGTGGAGTTGCTGGGCTGCGGAGGCTGGGCTGGGGGGGGCTGGGGCTGGGCCTGGGCTGGGGCTGCTGGGGGGTTGGGGCTGGGCTGGCCCGGCGGTCTGGGGCTGGGGCGTTGGGGCTAGGGCTGGGCTCCCAGCCCCAGCCGAGCATTTTTGGAGCATTTTGGCCGCATTTCTTGCCTGCAGGGAGCATTTTCGGAGCATTTTTGGCGCATTTTTGGAGCATTTTTGGAGCATTTCACGGCTCGGAGCATTTTCGGAGCATTTTCCGAGCATTTCGCGGCCGGAAAAGGCTAAAATAACGCATTTCTTTTGCAATTTGGGAGCATTTTTGCGACCGGCCGCATCTAGGGAGGTTGATCCAAAATTGCGGCAAAAATGCTCCAAAAGAAGTGGGGAACCCACCAAGACAATTTTGTCGCATTTTTGGAAGCTGTGGAAACCTTGGCACACATTTTTGGAGCATTTCTCCCGCCGCCGGTGAACTTGGGAAGACGCTCGCTCTTTTGCATCAATTGCCGTCCGGGCCTAGGAACCAGCGGAACCAGTGGTCGTCAGTGGACTCACTAGAGTCATTAGAGTCACTACACTACACCAGAATCAGTGCAATCTGGAATCAGCAGAATCCGAGTCTACCTCTACTAGTAACTAGTAAGACTCTATTAAATTAACTCTCGTACATGTGCCCTTAAAAAAAACCCTAAACTAAAGCCCTAATGATTGGGCCCTGGAGGCCCTGGCCTGCAAACGAAGCAAGCTGCGAAAGCACCCAGGATCACCAGGTTTGAAAAGGCATTCCGAGACAGGTCTCGGACTTCTTCGATCAGCTTCAACGGCCTGGCAAATTCTTCTTCAATCACATCTCCAATGCCATGGCACCACAAGCAACTCAACAACGTTTTGCATGAGTGACAAATCTATGCACACGGGCCTTTTGCAGGAATCTGGAGGCTGCGACTGCTGGGGGCACTAAACTGCACTCTGTGTGACGAGGTTACTAGATTGCTAGGCCTAGTAACCTAGTAAGGACCTAGTAATCTAGTCTAAACTCAGTATACCAATTGATCGTGGCTGCTGTACCTGCGCTGGCAGCTATGGCAGCGATTGTAGATATTGAAGCAGCTATTGAAGCAGCTATTGGTTTCCAACGCAATTGCAAGAATCTGCAAGAAGCCTTCATCATGTCCTTCAGTTTCAGAACGTCGTCCTCGCTGTACTTGTCTTTCCGAAGGAAAGCTATGTAAATCCTGGCACGGAGCGTTGCAACAAAATCACAGAGCAGCATGGCAAGAATGAATAGAAAACTCGTGGCAGTAGCCATCAATCATGCCTGAAATCTTATCCTGTTATCTTCCGATCTTGCTATCTCCCTCTCCCCTGCATCCTCGCTACCCTTTCCCCCTCACTCTCTTGTTACACTTGTTCCTCTCGTTCTCTGTCTGGCTGTCTCTCTCTCTCACTCTCTCTCCCTCTCCCCTTCTTTCTCGCTCCCACTTCATATCTGTCTCTAATTGAACAAGTCCCATTGAGCTATCTGTATATCTGTCTCTCTCTCTCTCTCTCGCTGTCGCCCTCAGCTCATTTGTACCAACTCAGCCATCATGCGACCAGAAGCACTGGCGGATGTGACAGGTAACTTATATGACTTGGCATTGTGCGGCACGAACTGTGCATCAAGTACATCTGGGCCCACTCTTCTATCCTTTTCCTCCGACGGGACGGATGAAGGCGAGACATGCAGCTTCCAAGTCACTGCTTGTTGGCCGCCTCACCTGGCTGCCTTGATTTTTTGGAAAACCCAGCAGCACGGCGACCGAATATGCACTGGGACCCACTGGGACCTAAGATGTACTGATACTGCCGAATCTAGGGACTCTAGGGCTCTAGGGCCCAGGGAATCAAGGGCCAAGAGTCTAGAGTCTAGAGTGTCTAGAGGTAGGCTAGAGTCCTAAAGTCCGAAGATCGGCAAGAAAGACATCGGTACGGACACGCCTCATGCTGAAAAGCGAATAGCTAATGATTAAGCTAATGATACTGCGGCGAATCGTAATATATTTATTAATAAAATAGTCAATCATGGCCGGCCTACCTACCAGCCTACCATGTTTGGGTTTTTGGTGTGAAGTGTATGGCATAAGTTTAGGGCTTAGGGCTTAGGGCCTTAGCCTTAGGGCTTAGGCTTAGGCTTAGGGAGTCCTCTTCGTCGTTAGGTCCTCGTCATCAATCCTGGAGCCGGATCAAGCGAGCTATGCTGAAATTGAAAGACTTAACCATGTGGCATTGTTTGAAGTAGCAATAGCAAACTGCTTCGAAAGCAAGGATCCACTTTCATGGTAAATGAAAATCCGTCCCCCGGCCTCTCCATGCTGAACCATTGGTAGGCAGGTATCGCCATCCAACGTCCGGAGTCTCCTCAGCGACAAAGCGGTTTGCAAGCTGGCAGCCGGCAACCACATCAGCCCTGGCCCTAGCCGCCCTTCGTTTCTATGCAAAAGGCCCGAATTGTCCTGGATCCTTTGGTCCTTTGATTTCCACGGACCAGGCCCAACACACGTCCTTTGACCCCAGGCCGAAATCTCGACACAGAGCCCCAAACAACCCGGGTCCGACACCGCACCCATCTTCGAAATCTTTTTTCTCAACTTTCGCCACAGGCGGTAGCCGGTAGCAGCAAGTAGCAGCACTAGCCCGATGATTCGTCACGGCGATTGCAAACAGGCTCCACATCGGCATAAGCCGATGAAGGCATGGAGTCGAAGCGAGTCACGTGACATCTTCTGGCTCGGAATTTGCCCCGTCCAAACGTTCTTTCTCCTTCTCAAAGAAAGCAG
Organism: Symbiodinium sp. clade A Y106; assembly: GCA_003297005.1. NCBI lineage: Eukaryota > Dinophyceae > Suessiales > Symbiodiniaceae > Symbiodinium > Symbiodinium sp. clade A. The sequence continues at coordinate 132,585 of BGNK01000435.1, forward strand.
CTGAACCAGGAAGGCCATGTAACATAGCTCGAGCACGCTTGCGCTCTTCTATGCCAGGGGAACAAAGAAACACGTGAGATTGCCGATCCTTGTGCTGGGATGCCTGCTGCAGCCAGGCTCCCAACAATCCCATTGGTCGGCCGGGAACAGATGCATCCCGAGGGCAGCAAGTTCGCTCGCGACGACACAAGCCGTGCGCCGCATTGCCGCAGTGTGCAATCATCTTCTTGGTTTTGGAATTGTAACGGATCGAACCAAGGCTGTCGGGAAGCAATAGGACATGCTCTTTGGTTTCCTTTGTTCTCCTGGAAGGCCCGGATGCTTCTGCAGCAGCCGCAGGCACTGCCGCAGGCACTGCCGATTCCTGTAGGTCGTCTTGTGTCTGGATTCCAATCTGTGCCTGGTAATTGGCCAAATCTCTCACGATGTCCTCCCAAGAGGGCTCGGCGTCCTCGTCCTCGGCTTCGTTCTCGCGACTCGGCTGACTCTCCTCGAAATTGTCATCAAATTCAACAGAGCCTACTCCAGCAGCGTCCATATTCACATCCTCTTGCCAGTCCCCGGCATCCAATGCGTCTTGGTCTTGGGGGTCTGCTGCACGCTGTCTTTTTCGCGATTCTTCCCTCCTCTCCTGGCGGCCAGCAGCAGCGGCACGTGCTCGTGCCCGTCTTTGCCGGTCGTGTTTCTCTTCCAAGGAGCCCTAGAGCTAGAGTCAGGGCGCCAAATCATTCGAATATTGGGCTATCGACGGGTTAAAACTTAAAACTACATAAATCTCGCATCAGAAACCCAACCTAGGACCTAGCACCTAGGTCCTAGGTCCTTGACCCCCAATGCAAAGGACAAGGGACTACTGCGAACATGCCTTGCGAGCGGCTGGCGGCTAGTGACTAGTGTGAAAAGACGGCTAGTGCGGCTAGTGCCTGGTGGTACTGACCAATGAGATTTCCTCAAACACGAAACATCATGAAATACCACACTGGGGACATACTGAATTTGAATGTTCTGGTATTTCGAGGATCATTAAGTTTTGCCCCAGAACAAAAGCCCCGTGCCTTCCAAACCCGGAACTCGGGGATCGAATCCAATGCAGAGATTTCGACGACGTTAGGAGCCATGTCTTGCATCGGCAAGGCTTCTTCGTCTTGCCAAATGACATGCAAACGGACAGTCCATGGCCAGGCGAAGTCAATACACTCCTTGAATGTATCAAAGCTGGATCGGAAAACAGGCTCCCGTGGGACACACAAGACTTTCCTGTCTCGGAAAGGCTGTTCAGGAGCTTCCTCGAGTTCCAAAGTTGCAAAAGCATAGGTGCGAAAGTTGCAAAAAGACATGTGGAACCAGCGAGTAGTCTGCACGGCGTCACTACCGCTAGACTCCCTTTCGTCATCTCGACAAGCCGGCAAATCAGCAAGTGCTGCGTCACCCCAGCCTTCTTCACGGAAAATGCCTGAATAACTCAAACGACTTGATGGAGCCGGAGCAAACCCAGATGCTTCTTTCGTTAACTCCAAGACAAGCAGTGCCTCATCCAGCAATCTTCTGGCCAAGGGCGTCCGTTCCTTCTTTGGCCGCCTTTCTCCCTTTTTGTTGCGACGGAGTACCACGTGGGGCTTCAGCAAAGAAACCAGGTTGGAGTGGAAATACCACCCGTCAAGACCCTTTCCGGAGCACACGCAGGTTTTCCATTTGCAACAGTCCGTCTCAAACCTCGGGCCCAAGCTCTCTGCTGCCGCTATGTCCTTGTCAGTCCTCATGATGCAATGTTCTTTCCATGTGGCAGTCAGCGCAGGCCGCAAGCCTTGCAGCATTTTGCCAGGCAGATCCTGCAAAAAAAAAGGGGTGAGAATGTCGGCGCCAAGCGAAGAAGCACACACGCACACTCATTGTATTTTGCACAGAGTTCATTGTACCTGTAAACCTAGCATTAGCCATAAGACCTACCTTGGAGGAGACGTCAAACCCCAAACCACACTCAGGAGCCATAAGCAATAAGCAGTGGGACTTGGGCCCATACGAATGGCCCCTGAGGCTGCCTAAATACAATACTCACTTTCACATGGCTGAACACTTTGCATTCGATATTGTGGCTGGCTTGGTCAAACCGAGGGATGCTGTTTTCCCAGACTTCCAAGCACTAGTGAGACTTACAGGCCCGGTGGGATGAACTCGAAACTTGTTTCATGACTTTCAAAGGCACACAATCAGGTTTGTTTTAGTTCATGACTCTAACAGTTAAGTCTAACACACTCTAACATTTACTTTTATTTTGTCCTGCTGAGAACCCGGCCGGCCTGAAGCAAATTGGCCGGCAAGCCAAAGTCCACAACAGCCAAGGATCCTGGGTAGACAATGGCAGCAGGGGGAGCATCCGGGCTGCAAGTGGATGTCCCAGGAGGAAGCGGTACTGTCCCAGTGCTGACAAGCTCCTGCGAACATTTACGGAATTCCTGGCAGGCCAACTCATTCTCCTCAATCTTCCGCTTTTTGCTTGCTCGGCAATCTTTTCGAATGATGGCCAAGCTTGTATCCACAGGCTGCTCCAACTGGATATTCGACCAATTCTGTGGAGCAACTCTTGCACTTGGATCTCTGACAGCTCTCTGACCGAACGCCGAACCTCCATGCTGCGCTGCAAGGGTTCCTAGTCGGCCAGCTTCAAGAAGTTCACTGAATCGCTCTGGGTCATTCCTCTTGATGTGCCTGTACTGCTGCAGCAGGTGTTGGAGCGAACGACTAGAAAATTTCCTTCCTCGGGAGGAAGTGGACAAGAATGCACGGCAAGGTCCACCACCTCCTTTTCGCTTCGGCTTCGCTTCAGCTTGGGCCGCTTGGGCCTCTCCGCGATCACGTCTAGTGGGCTTTCGGCCCCTTTTGATTGGCCCACACATCAGACAGCGCTTCGCTTGAGTCTTTTTGGCGAAATTACGACAGACCAGGTCTGCAGCCACGAGCTCTAAAGAAGGCGTCTGGCTCTGGGTCGCTCTAATGGTGGTGACTTTTCTCAAGGAGCTGTGCTTGCACTCAATCTGGGCAATGTCAGTGTACATGAGCTCCGCCAAGCTGCTCAAGAGCAGCTGGCAGTCCTGTGTTTGAAACTCCTCCACGCTGGGGAACTGCTGGACCATGTAAGAAGTCAAGCGATCATACATGCAGCCCGGTTTTCTGTCCTTGAAAACTGCTTCACACCCTGCTTTGCCTGTCAATGCCCCGAACAGCTTCCACGGATACCCTCGGCGCTCATCTGCCAACAGCAACTGGCAAGCGCCACCAGCTCTGGCCAGGAGTCGGAAAGCCAACACTCTCGTCGAGCGAATGCAGCCTTTCTGAGGGAGGGCATCACACGCCTGATGGAATTGTTGCCTGCCAAGCAAATTGGTATGCACAGACCGACAACCATGTTACAAGAGATCCTGTGAGGCTTACAGTCTTCAAGTCTTCGAGTCTTAGAGAAGTCTTAAAGCCTTCTTGTCGAACAGCGCTCCTCAAAGCCCCAAATGGCGAAGTCAAACCCGAAGCTTGTGTTTTTCCAGACCACAAGAACGAAACACACACTCAGGCAATAAGACGCACCCAGCCAAGCAAGAGCACCATGCCCTACAACAAATATCGGCTTCCTGGTGACTAGACTTGACTAGAGTACAGTGGAATGTGCCACCTTTCGCATGGGATTGTTGCTCAGAGCCGCCAGAGCCTGAGCAGTAACACACATACTGACAGACTGACATACTCAGACACTGAGTCATACTGGCAATTAAAATTAGAATCATTCTGAAACAAATGCACTGATTCACTCAAGACTCAAGACCTCACCGGTGTGACCTACCGGGACCTACCGCTTGCTTTTCGAAATATAATGCACCGGCCTAATAATAGGGCCTAATGATTACCTAATGTGCTGCACTGACATACTGACGTAGTGAATGGAGTAAATGGTGTATGATTCGGCGAATGTAATCAAAACCGTTCTTGCAATGGCCTCAACTTCTCGAAGAAAGCTTTCATGCTCTGGCCATGGAAGCCGTCCAGGATGCGGAAGGAGCGTTCGTGACCAGCTGCAGCCAAGAACTGTTGACTTTGCTGCCACTCGTCCCCGGAAATCTTCAAGAAGTGGTGCATCAACATTAACGGCGCCTGCATACAATGACGCATCAACACAAGAAGTGTGGGCGTCATGGGATGTGATGCCCATAGGGAAGCCTTCTTCTTCATGCACCTGTTAATCTCGGCCCAATCAATGTTTCCCACCATGAAGTCCAGCTTCTCTAGCCAGTCCTCATCTGTTGGAGCTGCAGACCCGTCATGAAAATCTTCCCTGGTCACTCCTGGAACATTGTCGGGATTGTCGGGGTCTGGACCCACGGCATCCTCTTGATGATTCACTGGGACGGCTGCTGCAGCATCATCAGCAGCTACACTTCCCCAACCTGGCCCAGCTGCAGAATTGTCTTGCACCGAAGCAACAGGAGCTGCCCCGTGAAGTCGTTGCATCGAATGGCGCAGTAGTTGGTGGCAAAGTCCGAGTAGCCCTGCCCATCCGAGAGTCATTTGACAACCGGTCCATTTTGCTCTTTGGAACATCGGGCAGGCAGATGGTACTAAAGCTGGCACCAAGTGCTGTTTCATCTGTTGCAACAGCTCGGAGCGATCCAGCGACTCTTTTTGAGGAGTCCAATGCTGCGGGACCGGGTCTTGCCAGTCTCCATTCAACATAGTCAGGAGTACGTGCCGCTGACAGAGAAAGCGCTCCTGTGGAACTCGTCCACTGTCATCAGAAGAGGCATCCAAAAAGAGACTCAGCACACTCGAACTGTAGTCTGTCCAGGTTTCGCGAGGCTCACCCTCACGGACGTCGACGGTGTCGTCGAGTACTTCGAAGAGTGCTTGGCGGAGTTTATGGGTCGCTCCGGCCGAGTACATGGAAAGGGCACAACTTATTAGTCCACTTATTTGGGACTTGAGGAACGCCAACATGACGGTCTGGATCTGTGAAGCTTTATGCACATCGCACAGCGTGTGTGCAAGGAGCCAGTCTCCATCTTGGGCTGAGATGGCCGCTTCACACGCCAAGTTACTGGCATGGCGGTCCGAGCATGGCAAAGAGAAAGAGTGAACGCCAGGGCCTGGATGAACCAATTCATGAAGATCAGGCAAACAACTCTCAGCATATCGCTGGCACCCACGAACACATGGTTCCGAACTGTCCTCACAGCATGTAATGATAGGGGGGCACGTGGTTTGTACCAAGACCGCTTTGTTCTCGGAGACATGTCGGAATAAGACAGCAGCTGTAAACTCAGTTTGGAATACTTTGGCAGTTGAAGCATCCTTGCCGTTGACACCTGGCCTCGCGGTCTTGATCTTCGTCGGCGTTTCGTCGTATCGCCGGCGTTTGAACAGGCCCAAAGGTTTCCAAGACGTTGATATCCTGTCCTGGATGGCCTTCAAAAATCCACCCCAAGCATGCTTAGACATAGCAAGCACTGATGTTGCACAATGTTTGATGTCTTTGGCTAAAGTGCCGCGGTCAACCTGCAGCCTGGCAGATTCTGCTTTCAAGCTTGTGACGTTTCGCGCCCAATCCAACATCGGTTTGAAAGCCATGTCGCTCTTGGCGGCCTCGCGGCTCCCTCTGCCTTCTGCCGCCTTGGAACAAACCGTCCACAAAACTTGGCCCAATCCAGATCCGTAGACGTGAGGCCCCAAATCCTGGCAGAAGCTAGTCACTGCAACAACCGGCTGCGCCGCCTGCACACTCCGACCAGCTGACTCTCGGTCATCTTGGCCGGGAACATCATGACAAACGTCGTCACCGTCGTCCCTGTCGTCATCTGTTCTCGAGCAACGCCGCATGGAACGCAACAGCCGGCTTCCGAAACTGCCCTTTGGTCTCCCACGGGCACGAGCACCCTGGTTTGGCTGCCCAGGCAGAACAACGTTGGGCCTGGGAATCTCCACTTCTGCAGCGTCCACACCTCCCCATCCGACAGAATCAATAGCAGCATCATCCATGGAACAGCGATAGCAGTCCGAACTGCTGAGACAAGTCCAATATCAGTAGCAACACCGCATGCTTTAGCAGCAATACAATCAATACAACCACTAGTCTCACTAGTCACTAGTCACCAAAGACCGCACCTCGAAAGCTCTATTTTAGGTACTTTAGGTGGCTGGGTCGCTCTTGAAGATGAATGGTCGTGCTTCCGGGTTTGTTCTGTTATCGGATGTTGTCGTTTGGGCTCTCAGGCATCCGTGTGTTCTAAATACAGTTCGCTCGAGCAGAGCTTGCATCAATATCCATGAATGCGAAACATGCGCTAGGACCGCTAGGAACTGTTAGGAGTTGCGGCAGTTCCAGCCCCTCTATCATTTAGCAATAGCCCCGGGCAGCACAAAATCATGTAGTGTAGTTGGACTTCAATTGATAGATTCTATTGACTCCAGGAGGAACGGTTCTGCAGTTGGGTGTGCATCGCTTGATTGCTGGGGCCAGCCACCTCAGGGTTTAAAGTAAGGGTTTTTTGGTCTCAGTCGATTATACAACAAGCCTCTTCCATCTACACTGAATCTACACCCAAATACCGGGACATCCTGGCACCCCGAAACCCTAAAGCCTAGGCTCTAAGCCTTAGCTGTAGCCATAATCCCTTGAGGCCCGAGGCCTAAGACCCGAAGCCTAAGCCCTACAATACCGGAATTAATTAATTAATTACCCAAACTTGAAACCCCATGCTTCGCCGTGCTGAGCCGAAGTCCACCGGCCACCGTTCCAAGAAGTCCTGACAAGAGAAATCGATAGGGCCTATAGGGGTCAACAGGGGCAGTAACCGGGCAGTACACTTTGTGGACTCGTCCAATACCAACATGCCACGAAACGCTGTCCCACAGCACAAGGCACAGCATTGGGCAAGCAACAGGACGGGAAACCGTTGCACGCAGCACATCTCGGGGCCTTGACCCAGGGCTTTGAACCTCATCTGCAACACCACGCCTGAGTGAGGCCAATAGAGCGATCGTCGAAGTTTAAGGCTTAAATGAATAGGTTGGGACTGCTAGTGATAGTGGCTGCTAGTGACTGCTAGTGCTAGTGACTGCTGCTAGTGACACTTGAAGCCGCAATGCCGCAATGCATCATTTTCGCTGGCACCCATCAGCACTGCACAAACGGGCCTAATGATATGGTGCACCCGCTCTGATGGATTCCCCAAGCGCTACTGACATAAACCCTTTCACCGAATCATGCACCCAACGATCAGCTGAGGTTTTTGCCGGCTGGGCAAAAGGAGAGATCGCTCCCAGAAGCAGCCCGAACCTGGGCCGGACTTCTCATTCCTCTCTCGCTTCTTCCCTCGCATGTGCCATCTATTAATTCTATTCAATCTATTCATCTATTCAAGGAATCTATTCGAATCTATTCTGTGCTTGCTTAGAGCGGATAGCCGGGAGATGTTCCAGGGTTTTGGGCTTTGACTTGAAGCAGCAGCCGCACCCCACAATGGTCCAAAGTCCTGAAGTCCCGAAGCCAAGACCAAGATTGAGGTTGCAGCATGTGGCCCACGGCCACGGTCCAGCAGACAGGTCCTGCGAATGCGAAGTCAGACAATGAATGCAAAAGGAAGAACAAGCTAACTAACTACAGCTACAGTGAAACAGTCACAAAGAGAGGATCCGAAAAAAAGCAGCAAATCCCTGAAGAAGAACAAAAACACCCCAAATACGTGGGTAAGGGACGCAGGGCACTCGCAGGGCAGATGGGGAAAGCAAACCTACAGCCGGGGCCGAATGGGTTCGGGTGCCCTGAATCTATCACTAAAGTCGGGTCAATGGGGCCCTGGGGTAAGGGATCGGGAACAACCACGCGGCTCTCTTTTCAGCGCAACACTCAAAGTTCAAGAGATCGTGGTGCTCGTGGTGCAAGTTGTCGTATGGCAATAGCCCGTGGTGCTCGTGGTGCAAGTGGTTGTCGTAGATGAAGCCGGATTCATCGCCTTCATGGTCTTCATCGCCTTCCCCGCTTCATGGGCCCAAAACGGGCCAAAACTGCTCACTTCATTGTCACTTCATCGCCTTCCCCGCTTCATGGGGCGGGCCAAAACTGCTCACTTCATTGTCACTTCATGGCCTTCATCGCCTTTGTCCCCGGCTTGCCACGGTTGGCCTTCATCGCCTTTGTCCCCGGCTTGCCACTGTCACTGTTGGCCTTCATCGCCTTCATCGCCTTTGGCCCAGGCTTGCCACGGTTGGCCTTCATGCCACGCTTGGCCTTCATCGCCGTCATAGCCTTCATCGGTCCACGCTTCATGGCCTTCATCGCCTTCATGCTCTTCTTTTTCATAGCGGCCATAGCGATCTTCGAAAACTTTGCCGGCTGCCACTCCTTGGAGCTAAACGTGAGGTAATGCCCAGTCCAGCGAAGGCCATCTCGCTGCTCCTGGCATACCACCCCAAGGATCGCTTGCTCCACCGGCTCCCGACGATTGATGTACGTGTCACACTGAATCTCATCGTCGCGGACAATGCTGACAGTCATCATGTCTGCCCTGTCTGCCATGACTCTCAGCAGTCTCAGCACCAGCGGACCAGAAGTGCAGCAGTGATCACAGCAGCTCAACCATGCACCGCAGGCCTAGCCTAGGGCCTAGCTGCTTAGGCTTGCATTGCCCTACGTCAAATCACAGTCGAGTCCGCTTCACGGTGCATTCATGTGAATGAATGCATGAATGATTCCTTAATGCCTTAATGATTAGCCGATTAGCCTGAACGATTCCTTGTTTCGAATTGAAGCTGAGCACGATGAGTGTGAATTCACCCAATGACAGACCAAAGCCTTGAGCAGTATCTTCCACATTCAGTTGTCGCAAATCATGACGTCCAAGAAAACCCAGGGCCTAAGGTTAAGGTGCTGAACACACGGTCCTTCCACAGCTCCATGAAGCCAACAGCCGCCGCCGCCGCCGCCACGCCACTGTACCTGCGGTGGTTCGCGCTTGCACTCAGGCCCTACAGTGCCCTACAGTTTCTAAAGCGACTAATAAAGCATCCGGTCATCCACCCACCCCAGCGGCCCCAGCAGCTGCCCAGCAAAACTCTGAATCCCAAGACCATGAGCAAAGATCCCAAGGCCAAGGCGAAGCCAGATACTCGCCCAGCATGTTGACCGGCCATCCTCAGCAAAAATCCAAGCACGAGCTGCCAACCGCATCCACGGCTGCACGAGGGCGACACAGAGGGGAAGGAGAGAGGGAGAGGGAGAGAGGGAGCAACAGTATTTCCCACCCACCCACCCACCCAACTAGTAACTAGTTAGTTAGTAGTTGATCAACAGCTCACACACACACACCCGAACTCTCAGAGGAAAAAACACTTTGCACAGCAAGACAGCATGAGCCAGGGACCGTCATCACGTATGCAAAGGCATAGAAGTTGTCCGACCTGAGACACATGGCAAGCCGTTAACACACACTGCTCTTATACACTCAACCTTCACCCGATTGATTGGTCGGTTCCTGGTGCGAAATAATACAGCAATCACCTTCATTGCCCGCCAAGGTTTGACACCGGGAATTTGTCACAAATGCTAACTAGACTCAGCTAGACTAGTCACTAGTCACTATACTATCACTACTAGTCTAGAGTCTAGAGCCTTGAAGCCCTAAAGATGCGAAAAACCCAGAGGGCGCACCCCGCACAAAAGATGGCACATGAGCACAAAGTTACAAGGGTTCGTGTTTTGGGTTGAGTTGGGGGTTTGTAATTAGGAAGAAAGGGGACAGCAGCAGGGGGCCCTCCTAGGCACGAAGAAACCGCAGAACACGTCGCATCCGAAAAAGCCTTTCAAACCCTCCTGAGCACCGGCAGTGAGGTCCAAGCCTCAGACCCGAAGATGATGATGAAGCTCCAACCGGTCGCCACAACCTTAGGCGCACGACAAAGATGGCACATGAGCAGCAATGGCCAAGTTTGGCGGCACAAGCCAGACCCAGCCCAAACCCGCAATTTGATTCATGCGAAGAGATATCCCAAACCCCGCAAAGCAAAAGCAGACCCCAAGGCCAAGGCGAAGCCAGGCTGCACACAAGGAGTCCTCGACCTGGGCCGTCGGGGCTTGCTTACCCGTATGCTCGAATCTGCATTCGACGCATCCGATCCGAGTTCACATGTCTGACTTCATGCAAAGGAAGTGTGGGACAGTGGCTGAAACGACATGAGACTGCAAGCACTGAAGCAGCCATGCTCTCAGACTCTCAGGCGTATCCCGAGCGTGCAGCACCCGGCTGCGACGTCCATCCGCAACCTCCGCTTACACATATCTGCTTCGATTCGACAGGTTCATCTGTTTGACTGATTCACGCTAGCTAGGACCTAGGGCTCTTATCCTACGACCTGCCAGGACTGCTAGGACTAGGATCTGCTAGGACCTAGCCGGACCTAGCCTGTTGGCATGCTGCAGCAAGCTGAAGCGACACCAGGCAAAGAGGGAACTTAGCAGACTTAGCAGCTTAGCACACCAGTCACTAGAGTCACTAGAGTCAGCAGAACTTGAAGGATGAAGCGTAAGAGCGAGGCCGTCGGAGCAATCGGCAATCGAGAATCGAGAGCCTGGGCCCATCAGCTTAGGTTTGGCTTTCTTTTTAATCAATGCATAATCAATGGGTTCACTTGTATGACTGCATGCGAAGACTGCTGCTACGACCTGCTGAAAGACGGAGCTGTGCATTCCAGATCATTATCTATCGGAATCTATCGCACTTCGTCAAACCCCCAAACCCCAAAACCCTCCAACCCTGCACTCAGCCAACCTCCAACCCCGAACATCTTTATGCAGTGTTGGGCTTTTTAACTCCTAGTCCTAGTTCTAGTGACCTTCTAGTCACGAATCACTAATCATTAATCACACAAATCACCCAATAGCCGCCCTAATAACCCGAAAACACCGAAATTGGATCATAAACCCCGATTCCCCAAATCCTGGCCACAGTCCTAAACTTCTCATCCCACATTCCTACACATTCAACACTGATTCAAAACCCTGAGGACGAAGCGGGCCACGGCACGGCCATCATCGTCTCTCTCTGTCTCTCTCGCTCTCTCTCCCGGTCTCTATAGACTCTATCTATCTATCTATCTATCCCAATCTTTATTTGTTATACTTTGCTGGGACGCTGGAAAGCTTTGGAACACCCGCTACCGGCTACCGCTACCGCTACAGCCGCTGCACCGCTACAGTGTTACAGCAAGCAAGACGTGGCAACAACTACAGAATATGCTTCTTGCTGTTTGTTTGTTTCCACTTGTCACTTGCAGCACTTGCAGCCAGCCAGGCACATGCATGCAGTCTGGAGCGGCCAGCGACAAACGGTTCACGGAATTCTGCAGTTCACAACGATCAGCGGATCAGCACACTTCGGCAAACCCTACAGTCCCTACAGGCCTACAGCCCTACAGATCCCTTTCCCATAGCAAAATACCATACATGGTTAGCCATAGTTAATTGTATAGTCACTATAGTCAGAGGTTGGACTGATTGGTTCATCGGAAACACCGGTCACCAGCGCGGATGCACCAGCAAATAATGAGAATAGTCATAGTCAATATTTCTTCCGCTTTCCAAAGACCGAACTGAATAAGCCCTTGAATGACAACAGGCCGGTCAGTCCGTGGTCGGGACACCGCAACCCACACAGAGCTGTCCAGTGTGAAGACTACCGTGTAGTAGCCGCCGTGCTTCCAGGGAGCTGAGCTAACTTTCTCCAGGAACCTAGACAAGGAAGCGATGCTGCCGGGAATCTGAATTGGGGCAGGCTGTCACGCTTCAGACCAGCTACCAGCTACCAGCTACAGATACAGATAGCGACAGCTGCGGTCGCTATGGAGAAAGCCCCAAGCATCAACCCGCCTCTCCAAAGGGGACGAAGTGTCATCGGGACTTTCTCGAGATGCAAACCCGAGGACCTGCTCGCCGATGCCTGTGATCGGCTCCATTTGCAATGCCCAGTCGAACCATTCCTGGAACGTGACAGCATACATCTGGTGCTCTTGTGAGCCCGTGGTAAACCTTTTCGTCCGCATTTTCGAAAAAGGCGGGCACGGTGTGCCAAAGACTGCCACCCGAGGTGACACTGGCACCGAACAGCCGGGCATGTCTGGATGCAAACAGCATTTGCAACCCTTCGTCTGGTGATCCATGAACTCGTGCTGGTGGAGCATCAGGTTGCCAAAGTTATCGGTTTGAAACTTTCGGAAAGCTTGCTCTGGCTCGCTGGTAGACAAGCAGATAAACGGGAGGCCCAAAGCCTTGGCTCTGGGCTTTGCATCTAGTTCAAGCCGTGGCATATGAAAGTCCCTGGCCCTAGGCCCTAGCTGCCTAGCTTTAAGGCTCTAAGACGCTAAGGGATTCGAATTCTAAGTTCTAAGCAACACTTCACAGCACTGCCGAGGAGCCTTCAAGACCTGGCCTTCCCCAAATGCTCCGCTGCAAGCAGAAAGCACTGTGACCGGCACCCTCGAACGTGAAACCTTCTGTGCAAACTCCTGCAAACTGCTCTTAATTTCAGCCGCCCACCAGATCTCAGCAGTGACCCCGAAGTCGCTGCTTTCCGACTCAGAGTGTTCACTCTCGGTATCTGACCGGAGCTGATCCGCCTCCTCTGATTCCTTCTCCTCTTGTGAGGATTGCGACAAGACTATGTCTTCCACAACAGAGCCCCATCCTTCTTCCATGGCGCCTGCAAAAGCTCGGACCAGCTAGCTAGGACCTAGGACCTAGGACCAGCCAGGACCTACGTCTTAAGTCCTAGTCATAGTCCTACGGCCTGAAGGCCTTAGGGAAATTGCAAAGAGGCCCGGCTTTCGAACCAAGTACGAAAGTCCAGTGACGATCTTGGCTTTCAATGCACTGCCTGACCTAATCATGTCTGAAGCTGGCAGAAAAATTCTGCGACGGCAAAAGTGCATGTCAAAATCCGTTGGCTTGGAGCCGGAACTGGAACTTGCGAAAACACAAAGGGGCATCTGTAAGGTCGCCGTGCACTTCCTACGTCGCATCAATCGAATCTAGCTGAGTCCTAGCAGCTAGCTGCTACTTCCTGGCATCAAGCAGAACAACTAGTAACTAGTACCCCCCGAAGCAGCGAAGAGTTCCCCGCTTGTGTTCGATGTTCGAATCAAACAGCTGAATTTCCTACCTTCGACGTGAAACTCTGGGTTCTTGGTACTGGTACGGATTGTCTCTGGACACTAATCGTTTGCCGGGTACACCACAACTACCAGCGGCCAGGCAAGGCTGGCCCGAAACTTCTTCTTGGTATTAGTCCCTACTATTAAATATTGGTCGCCGTTGTCTTCGTCGTCGTCGCAACACTTCCGGTCGCAATCGCAAAGTTGCAATAGTTTCATGACATCACAACAATAATTACTACCACGATTACTACGACGACTCCTACTACTACTACTACTACTACTACTACTACCGCTACTACTACTACTACTACTACTCCTACTACTACTACTGCTACTACTACTACTACTATCACTGCTATCTACTATCTACTATCTACTATCTACTATTCACTACTACTACTACTACTACAACTACTGCTACTAACTGCTACTACTACTACTGCTAAGTTACTACTACTACTACCACCACACCTACTACCACTACCGCTACTACTACTACTACTACCTACTACGACAATCAGCAACTAGTAACTAGTAATTAGTACCTATGTATCTATGTACCTACCAATAGTACTACTACTACTACTGCTACTACTACTACTGCTGCTACTACTACCACTACTAATACTACGAATACTACTACTACTATTACTGCCACTACGACCACTACTACAACTAGTACGACGACGACGACGACTACTACTACTACCACTACCACTACTACTATTACTACTACTACTACTACTACTACTACTACTACTACTAATACTTCGACAACTACTACTCCTGCCACAACAACTACTAACAACAACTACTACTACTACTGCTGCTGCTGCTACTACGACTACTACTACTTGTGCTACTACTACTCCTACGACTATGTACGACCAATACCACTGCTTCTACTACTACCACTTCTACTACTACTACCACTGCAACTACGACTACTACTACTACCACCACTACTGCTACTAAGTTACACTAGTACTACTACGACGACCACCACAACGACTCTACCACGACTGCGACTACGACGAACGACTACGACGACTGTGACTACGACGTTTCTTCACAATAGTTACCAGAGTTAATTAGCACAAAAAAACAGGACGGTCTGATCGGTTCTGAGAAGAGAGCATCCACGGCCCAACCATGATGACGTCCATGGTCTAATCAGTCTAATCTAATCATAATCATTCTAATCCGTTCTGAGAAGGAAGATTCCGTGGCCCAACCATGAGGACGTCCAGGGTCGTACCCGTTCTGAGAAGAGGGCGTCCATGGTCCAATCAGGATGACGTCCATGAGAAGAGTGCATCCATGGCCCAACCATGATGACGTCCATGGTCTAATCGAGTCTAATCGAGTCTAGTCTAATCGGTTCCTGGTTCAAGGGCATTTTGCTCTGCACAAGGTGCACCTGGGGAGCAGAAAGGTGTCATTTCTGAACACGAGAGTCAGTACAGCTTGGTGGAGAATCGACGCACAGCATATGTTTTCCCAGATGAAATATTTTTGTGCCAAATAAAGACAGCCATGCTCGAAGCGGCCAGAAGCAGGGCGAAGGGTTGCGATTGTGACCAGCATCCAGTCTTGGGGCTTGTTGCAGCCATAATCACAGCAAGTCATAGTCTGCCTGGGGAATGCGTTGGCAGGCTGCAGGGGAAACACAAGATTTGGATTGAATACGTCGAATATGTCGTACGTCGTACGCATAGTAAACCATTTTGTCATGAATATGTATTTGCAGTTGCAGCTGGGAAAACAACCCTTTCTTGCATGCTCTGCATGAAAATGTATGTTGTCCGCACTGTTTGCGTGCCTTTGTCGATTCTAGTTATTCTAGTTGCTACCGGCTAGCTAGCTGAAATGATCTTTTGTGGTGCAATTTTGATGCATTTTTTGCAAGACCGATAACCCGCTTCTGACGATTTAATAGTGTATTACTGATTATTACTGTTTTTTTTGCATTTTGTTTGCATTTTCTTCGCATTTTTCTCTGTTTTTTGAATCGATGCGAAATTAAGTAGAATTAGCAACGCATTTTTTTTGCATTTTCGTCGCATTTTCACAAGATGGACAAGTCGCTTTTTTTTCGCATTTGAAAATCCAGGGGCAATTTCCAATCGCATTTCAAGGACAAATTTGGCACAAAAATAATACATTTTGGAAAACATATGCTGTGCCTCGATTCTCCACTAAACTCTAGTCTACTTTCAACATACAAGTAATTAGTTATCAGCCTTAAGTATAGCATCCGTAGCCATTAAACAAGAACTTAAACATAAATTCGGAGCCCGCAACCTCATAACTTAATCAACTCTCTATGCCCGAAGCACTGAACCCAAAGGTCGTAGCTATACAAACAGTACGTAAGCCTGAAAAAGACAATCCTATACCATGCCAACTCTGTCTTCTCTCTCCCTCAACACCCCAGCCTTGTGGAACGATTTAGAAGTGTTAGGACTCTGAAGCCCCCCAAACTTACCTTCAAAGGCTTAAACTCTGTCTGAGACCATCCAAAAAAGGGTGCACTTTGTCCCGTCAGCATCTCCTCTATGCTGCTCGTCTCTGAATCCTCGGATTGGGCTGCTTTTGTAACAGATTTTCAGAAGTTTTCGTAGGGTCCTGACCAGGTTTGAAAAGGCTTTCTTGCTCTCAGGCTTCTGAAGGCTTTCTCTGTTTTCTGCTTATTACTCAAAACCCTAAACTAGGAACCCTCATACTTCAGATACTAGTAACCCGTACAGTGCCATATAATCCTTTTACGCGAGGAACCCTAAGATATTGATTCTATACTTGGGGTTTACCCTCAGAGGCTGCGACGCACATGACCTCAGGCCGCCTCAGGCCTTCCGTAGCCGGATTGCACGAAAGAGTGGGGTGTAGCATCGCGAAGAACAGATATCATGAACATGGAAAGCAACACGGGCGTCTAAGTTCCGCGATCTATACAAGGCAAAACAAAACAGGTGTCTAATTCAAGCGATCTGAGAATAAAAAATACTAGTAATAACAGTGATACTCATAATCAAAGAAATAGTACTAGTACTTAGTAAGAGTAATAATAATCATAATCGTTAGGATCATGGAAGGCAAGAGCCAAAGAGTCCGAAATGGTGAAGCCTTCAAACGAAAGCACGATCCCGGACAGTAGGATCCCGACGCCGGAAATTTCAGAAATCCAGATACCGGCTTTTTATCAGCATAAGCTGCAGTTTGAGATTTGTCGTGCCATGTTGGCCGATGGCTCTGCCAGTCTGGCCTCAACTGTATCGTAGGTTGGCAATCGCATCTTTCGCACAAATCCTCCAGCTTCGTCAAAGTAGTGGCTACGCCGTAAACATGCTGATACACTGTGCGTCGGACGCAGCGGCTAGGCTAGGTCTGTTCCCCAGCCCGGGATACAGGGCCTGATGTCGTACAAGTATTTTAGGTTTTGGGGTTTTAGGGTTGAGGCCTTCCATGCCAGGAAGCATATGATATGAAACCAGATGCTGTAGAAAGCAGGCCGAAGAAAGTCCCAAGCCAACAAGACATAATGGCACAAAAATGCACCGAACAGCTCAGAAGGAAAGCCATCCATGGGTGCTGCTGGAAGCTCCACTTCCGACTCATGTGGCGATTCTGCGTAGTCTGACCAGAGAAAGTACAATTGGCTATACAGTCTTCTTGAACAAGCCTGGACAGTCTGCTGATGGCGAGGTTTTCTCCCATGCAGTCAAATGCTGCCAGTCAGTCGTGCTGCTTGAAAATCATCTGGATCATACTCAGTACTCGTAACGTGTCGCTGGACTGTTCTACCAACTGCTATATTCATCTTACAAAGAGTCATAGCCGCTGGATTATCCTACTAGTTGTTGATTAACTGCCATTACCATCATACAAAGGGTCAAAAGCAAGTGAGACTCATGCTTCTGCTTCCCCCCAGGCAGCTTTGGCATTAGGTTGCACAGGCATCACAGCATTCATCGACTTACCGTCAGCACTCAGAGAGTAGGCCTTGGCCGGGGAGTGGCTCTTTTCGTCGATGCCCACTTCTTCCACCTCCTCTGAGATGCGGAGGAGACCGGTCAGCTTCAAGATCAGGAAGGCAATCGTGGAGAGAGAGCCGGACCAAAGGATGACCATGGCGATCAGGGCAAACTGTGCCTGGGTTCTGGTTAAGGGGTTTAGTTTATTGAGTTACCATAATGAGGAAACTCAATAGTGTTGACTATAGATCCCTATTGTGGTAATTGAAATAAATCCTTTCACAAGAACCCAGGTGCTCCGATGGCGTCACCACCCAAGCCGGTCTTGCAGGCGGTGCCTTCGGTCACGCAGCCCCACCCGGACCAACCGTGGTACTGGTCAATGCCCTTGCCCCAATCGAGGAAGCCAGCCGCCAGCACGCCCCAAATGCCGCAGAAGCCGTGCACGGGGGATGCATCCACGGGGTCGTCGATCTTCAGCTTCTGCAAGAGCATGGAGGAGCCCTGGTACACAAAGGCACCAACCAAACCGATGGCGAAGGCGCTGCCGCACTCCACATTGCCGCATCCGGCAGTGATAGACACGAGGCCAGCCAAGATGCCGTTACAGAGGCCTCCGACATCGTACTTCTTCGTGATGAGATAGCGCAGGAGGAAGACCGTGATGCCGCCTGTGGCAGCCGCCAAGGTGGTGTTCATGGCCACCTGTGCTGCCAAAGCCCCTGTGGCCCCGTCATGCATGCCCAGCGTGGAGCCCGGGTTGAAGCCGTACCAGCCGAACCAAAGTGCGAAGGTGCCCAGCACTACAAGCGGCAAGTTGTGACACTCGAACTCGTCCGGGTTTTCGAAACGTCCTTTACGTGGGCCGAGCACAATAGTGCCTGCCAAAGCACTCACACCACCGGTCAAGTGCACAACTCCGCTACCGGCAAAGTCCATGTAGCCTTAGTATTGACAAGGCGATGTTTGTTATTTGCACAAAACCTGATATCGAAAAGTTGAGGCAGCATTGGTCCTTGACTAGCAGCTAGCGTATGACTAGAAATGAGAGCCAACTTACAGTTACTTCTCCTTGCGGTCCGTGTTGCCCACAGAGGTGATGGTGGCCAAAAACCCTCCACCCCAGGACCATGCGACGATGATCGGGTAGATGAAACTAGCCATGAAGAAGGCATACATGGCATAAGTGGGGCTCTTCACTCGCTCGGCCACGCCACCACTCACGATCGTAGCGCCAGCTGTGCAGAATGCCCACCTTTGCTTTTGTTAAAACAAAGTTTAACTTATCACAAGAAGGATGCGATAGTAAGCTTTCTAGGTGATGGCAACTTCGAAATCGCTGCTAAGCCAGAACCCAGCCGCTGGAAGAACCAGCTCAGCATCGTGCTCTGGCATCCATCCGCATTGCACGATGCCAAGGGCGAGATGACACCGGTGGTAGCATCAACGGTGTAGAATCCGATGCCGAAGAAGCCGTCCGTCCCGATGAATCCGTTAGCAGGTGTACCCTGGCTGCCGTAGGCAAAGGCCCAGCCGAAGACCCACCAACCCAGCGTGCCGACACAGACCTGTACCGGTCTTCGAATCGAAAAGACAGTGACAAAGGATCCTTGTAAGCTAGTTTTCTGCAACATTAATAAGCACAACAAAAAAGTAACAAGGATCCTAATCCCCAAACCAGGATACGTTCACCAAGTTCTTCATCAGAACGTTTGAAGCATTCTTCACGCGGCAGCTTCCTGTCTCCAGCATCGCGAATCCTGCATGCATAAACATGACAAGGGCTCCACAGAGGCACAGCCAAGCAGAATCCAGCGCGCCACCCAAGCCTGAGTTGTAGTCAAGGAATTGCAATAATACCGGAATCTTTATTCATAGCTGTAATAGTTCGTGAAATACATTGTTCTTACTGAACACTGTGAGTACTGTCATGCAGAACTGATGATAACTGAACCAAGTTCTTTAACAAGAACCCAGGAGCTGTAGTCAGTGCTCTGAAGAGCGGCCACCGCGGTATTGAATTCCGTTCGGGTGACCCAACCACTGGTCTGCAGCTGGCGCGAGGTGTCTCCACGCAACTCGGCGATGATCAACTTGTTCTCCTGGCAAAGAGACCGCTCTGCGCCTCCATTTGTTCGACAAGGGCTTGATACCCCCCAAACCCTGAACCGTCCGTAAACCCTAAACTGGGTTGTAGTTTGGGGGCTTTGGGGGCTCTGAAAAGTATTTATGAATAGGTATAAAGGGAAATTAAAAAGTTTCCCAAACTGCCACCTAGTAAACCACTAGAGTTACTAGAACATCTGGAGTCCTCGTAGAGCTCTCGCTGTGCCAAAAGCTGGGACTTGAGCTCCTCCACTTCTTGGCGCAGGTCCTGACCCTTCACCTGGACCCCAAACAACTTACCTTTTAGGGTTCCATATTCTGATTGTTCCATATTGTGATTGGACCCCAAAAAACCTACCTTTTAGGGTTCCATATTGTGATTGGACCCCAAATGACCTACCTTCTAGGGTTCCATATTATGATTTCTTTGTATAAGTCCTTAAAAAGGTGAGCTATTTGGGGTTAAGGCACGGCCAAAGCTCCCAAAAGGAAAGCCAGAATGCTGCACCGCATGGCGAGGGCTGGTTTTTTGAGCGCGTCTTTCGGAGCGCAGATGCTGCTATCGAGACCTCCTGATGCTGGAGCCCCGATGCTGCTGGCTGTTTCGACTGACCATAACAAGAAAGACAACAACAACAACAACAACAACAACAACAACAACAACAACAAACAACACTAATTTAGTAAATATTGTAGTAGCAAGAGTACGAATACTAAGACTGCTGTGATTATGTGCTGTTATTATGATGTTGGATATTCTTCTGATCCCTAAGCCCGTGCTCTCAACTCAACTCCGAGCATTTGCACACCTTCTTTCTACGATTGCTTGTATCAAGAAAGCACCGTCTAGCTAACTCCGCATCCCGCGGGTTGATCCTATTCTCCAGAGCTGCAGTTTCTCCTTGATAAGAGAAGGGAGCCGCATAGCTTCTCTGATTGAATTCTGCTGTAGGGACTTTAGCAAATGGAAAAGCTGTTGTTTGACAGTAGGTTCCTTCTACAATTAAAATAAAGAAGGCGGTAAGGAATACGATTACAAAAAAAATCCAACACCATGTGCATCCCAAAGCCTCTGTGAAGCCAGGCCCTGAATTCGCTAATCCCTACTGTAGGGTAGGGACTACAGACCGTTAACCGAAAGCGTATACCCACACCAACCTAAAGCCTTAGCCCGGAAGCCCTGAACACTCGAACCCCCGCCTTCACAACAAAAAAAAAATCAAAAAGCAGAAAAAACCCCGCCTTCACAACCAAAACAGATCAGAAAGCAGGAGAACCCCCGATTTCACAACAAAAAACAGATCAAAAAGCAGGAAACCCTGACAAGGCTCGGAGCCCGTCTGCGAGGACGTCTCGCTTCTGGGCCCCACAGCCCTCGGCTTGCTCCCGGTGGCATTAGAAGTTTTTAGGGCTTTAGTTTGGGGGTTTAAGGGTTTGGGGATTTAAGACCTTTCGCGTTTAAGATTTAAGGGTTTTAGGGCTTTGGGCTTTAGGATTTGAAGGCTCAGAGTTTCAGGTTTTAGGGCAACGGAGGGTATACAACTACTCTCAAACGGCTTCGGTAAGTGGGCTCTTCACGGGGCTCTAGACGGGGTTCCGCAACGGAACTACAAGAGCTGCGTAATGCTGTAGCTTTAGGGTTCACGGTTTATAAGTTCTTGAAACGGTACTGTGGGTCTTTGGGTCCACAGCAAAACCCCAACTCCTCTTGCTTCTGTAGGCCATCTTCACCTCAGCACTCTTGCTGGGAGGACCCATCCCTTGACAAGGATCTTAGAAGCAAAAGACTTCAGAACTCATAAATCCGAAAACAAGAAACCGGTTCTCAGCCTTGGGGTGTTAGTTGGTTGTCATCTCAGGGTTCAGGGGCATATATGGTCTATGAGGACATGCGGCATGACATCCCATTAAGCTTCCAGTTCTCTTCCAAGACTATTCATCCGCCTGCCCCTGTGCTTTACCATCGTCTATGTCGCTCGAAGAGAGGAATTCCAGCAAAGGGCACGTAATCCTAAACCCCTTTCTCGAACGCGGAAAGCCGCTCAAAACCAAACCCTGCGTCTCGGCGCTGATGATGTTAGAAGTTGAGTCTGGGCGATTGGACGTTTCAGGTTTCATCCCTTGCAGTGCCTTACAGCATGGCAGTTGCACGGTGTAGGTTTCTTCATTAAAGTTGCCTCTTAACAGGGAACCGAAATCAACACATCATTGTCTACTTGTCCAGCATCCTACGCGAACTAAAGGTTGACCTTCGGGGTTATGTAGGGCTGTAGTACCCCAAGAAGGTCTAAGGTTGCCTATTTTACTACGAGGATGGTCTGGCGGGCCGGGAGCACCCGAACTGACATTTCCTGCTGAAATCTGCCCGAAAATGCCTCGTTTCCCATTTAGGTTTTAGGGTTAGGGCTTAGGGGTTCGAGGTTTAGGGTCTTACAGGCACGGTGCGCAGAGAACATCCCCGGCGACATCTTCGGCATCGGGCGCCACGCCGGGGGGCTGGGAAGAAGACCTTAAAACCAAAATCCTCGAATCCTGAAGCCTAACATAGGGGCCCGACTACTGTCAATCTGGTACTATCATTCTACAGGGAACTGTGAGAGGAGACCAATGATATTCTTATACTAGCGGGTTTGGCGAAGCGTCGTCTTACGGGCACGGGTTTGGGTTGGGCGGAGCTTGTGGTGAGCGGGCTGCAGTCTGTGGGATTGTAACGGCTTGCGAGGTCTCATATAACTTACGACCCCAACCTCCCACAGACATATAGGCATAGGTTTTACGGCTTCGGGTTTAGGGCTTTGTAAACCCGTATACCGGTTAAGGGCTAAGGGGCGTGATTTGTTGTCTACACTTGGTCTGGTCACTTGACGCCAGTCGGATAAGAGCGAGTCGGAGGCAGGAAACGGCTAAACAGCACACCTACCCAGCGTAAGCACCAGACAGATGTGTAAAGTCGTCACCAGCACATGCAGCATGAACAGCTCAATCAAGAGAAGACGACACAGCCACGGCGACAGATCAACACAGGTGCTTTCAAGATGTTAAGTCAAGGTAAGTCCCATCTCTAGCAGCTTGCCGTGATCGGGGATAAACCCAAGCAGTACGGCACATCGGGGACGTGACCATGATGAAGTTTCACTGAAGTTGAGTCTCATTCAGGAAGCATTCACTTCTCGAACCCTTGGCCCTGTAACGGGAACAATCGGTGGAGCGCACTGAACTCTCAGGAGGTCGTAGTACTCCGTGTCCGCCTTAGAACAAGGACAGCAGAGTTCCCGCCGGCAGGTCGCACTCAAAGAGTGCCCGACCCTTCCACAAGATTTTTTGGGATACGTCTGTTGCAAAAGACTAGGCATGAGACTAGTCCGACCTGACACAGGCGAATACAACAAGATGACCAAAACAGGAATTGCCAGGTTGGTGAGAATGCAGCGCTATTTTTAAGATATGCTGTGCAACTAGATGACCCATGAAGCTTGTTTTTGTGCGCCTCCAGGCGAGTAGCCGTTTCATCATAAGCAGTAGTAGCACGTATGTCGAACCATCCTTGACTACATGCTCTGTGCTGTGCTGTTCTGTGCTTTCGGTGATTTTGATGCCCTACAGTGATCTCTCGGTGCTGCGGTGAGCTACACATGGGAGTTTCCGAAAATAGGGAACCAAAATATAGCACCCTAAATAGTAGTACCCTTGCAAGGAACCCAAATTATAAGGTACCCCAGTTTTCGGAAACTCCCACATCCTGCGCACAGCATCTCTCAAAGGCTCCCACCACGGTGCGGCGAACCGCTTCGTCTACACCTCCTCCTGCAGACTGCGAGGAGCAGGGCGAGTGCCCTGGGTCGAGACTACCAGGACTTTCCAAGGGCCCTTTAATAGAGCCCTTATGGCCCTTAGTAGTGGGTTTTTGGGTATGTTAGAGGGTAGTTCGGGAGTCGAGACCAAAAAAAGCCTACACCCGAACCTGAAACCAGAACCTATGTCCACAATGTCTCCCATGTCCTTAGTCCTTTGAGTCCCGTTATGCATGTCAGACATCGGGTCCTTCTCCAACGCCAGTCGCGGTGGCCTCGCCTTTCTCCGCATCCTGTTTGATTGCCAAACTGCCGCTGCTACGTAGTCCTGCTGCTCAGCTGCTGCGGCTCCTGCTGTTGCTCCTGCTGCTGCTCCTCCTCCTTCCCCTCCTACTCCTACTCTTCCTACTCCACACTACGTATTGCTAAATAAAAAACCAGTAATTAGTACAATTGTCAATCATTTTACCGGTATGGCTTCCGAAGTCGTAAGTTCTGTCCCAACAAAAGAGTTTTGGGTTCCCCGTCAGGGAATTACGGAAGTAGGTAAACGGTCCTGCAGTGAGATAGTCAGCACTCTAGGCCGCGAGCCCTCAACTCTAAAACCCACAGCACAGCAAACCGTCTTCGCGAAAGCTATGCCCAAACTACTTTCGGCCTTTCTGCCTTTGCTGGATGCTGGCCTTGGGGGTTTCTGCACCTCGTCTCGCATTGCTATGTGCAGCGCTCTAAGACTGTAGGAGCGTAAGACAAAAGCCTGTGGATAGTATGTAATATAGTGCATCGATCCACTACTGCTTGGGCTTGAGCATTGAGAAAGAGCCTAAACCAAGCCTCCGCCACTTGCTTCTCTAAGGCGCAAAGATCCACATCCACCTTGCAAAATTCAGAGTCTAGCTCACGATTCAGGATTTAACCTTGGGGGGATCAGGAGAGGGAGCCGACCAACACGCACGCAGCCACAACAAGTGGGCAGTGGGAGTGAAGCCCCCAGAATTTTGCTGTACGTTGAGCTTGTTCATGTGCATCGCGCTTGCGGCGTGAATGTGTGGCTCCCTCCACAGCTCTAGTGCAGTGGGGATTACTTACACGAGGGTTCCTTGCTGCTCTTTCGAAAAACAGTGGCTGACCAGCACCAAGAATCCGAAACGGTACCAAAAGTTGGGACAGACCTTATGCCCGATATGAGCTGTTGCGCCTATACCAACAATGCAAGATTCTGCAACTGGTGCTTGCTTTTGGTTCAGGGCTAGAGGTGGGCATGGTGTGGCTCGGCCGCATCCATACACGGCGACCTACACGAACCCTAAACCCTTGTTGAACCTCGATCAAACCTCAAACACTACACCCTACAAGTCATAAACCCTATAAAACCTAAGCAGAAACTGAGGACGTGGCCCAACAACCCAGCTCCTGATCCCACACTTTCTCTTCGCCTTACATGGCTGAGCACTACGTGCGTTTCTTTGAGTCCGACGACTTAGGTCTAGCCAGGGTCTCGCCCATCTGGCCGGGAAGTGGTTTCGGTGTAAACTGAGTGAGGCCTTGCCTTCCGTCCTCTCGTGTTCGCATTCTTTCACTCTTGCCTGAGAAGGTTGGTACGCGAGGAATGCAACTTGCGAAGGGTATGGAGGGACATCCATTGCAAACTTCTGCCACACCTGCAGCAGGTGCTGTGCCTATTCTAAAGCCAGTTCCTTGGCTGTTCAGAGTAGTCGGCAGTGGGCTCGAAGACTCGAGCTGCCTCTGCGACTTACTGTAACTCTGTCTGGTACTTAGTAGGGAATGGGGGAATGGGTTATAGGGGCTATTATTGGGGATCCATTCCCCCATTCCCTACGAAGAACCAGACTGTAACCTCAGGTCTTGGCATTGGCCACAGCAGTTGTTTTAAGTAGTCAGCATCCCTTGAAGCCCCGTACCAGCTTAGCCTTGGATGAAACATGGATGCATTCTGCATTTCGTGCATTGTCACAAGGCCTGAAAACACAAATACATCATGTTCATGATGCCCGTCATTCGACACCATCATCATACTTACTATTTGTTGCCTCCATTGCTTCGGAATCAGGAGTCATCTAAGAACCTGGAGCCATTCTCGGCCTCCTCGATGCTCGGCCCACTGGAGCCCAACACAAAAGCTGCGACTGCGGGGTTGGAACCGACCAGCTTCTGTCCAAGATCCAAAGGGAGGCGTTCTAGTTGTCTTCGCTGCAAGGACAACCAATAGTATATAGGCTGCTCGCCGTTGGGTCGAGAGCGCGGTACCCTATCATTGGCCTGCACGAACTCAACAAGCCTGTCCCACTGGCGGTTCCATCGTGCCTTGTCGACTTGGAACCCTTTTGCTCGCCTGCTTTTCACCCACTCTGCAACGACTGGCCCCAACCCTTCCAATTGCTGCAGGCGTGCCTGGCTATCCTTCCGACTCGGATCCACGAGCATGTCCAAGCTGTTTCGCAACTTGCGCTCTCGACTGGAACTTGGAGTGTTCTGGGGCATGCGGTGGTGAACCAGAACAAACTGCTTCAAGTCCTTCGTTTGTCGCTCGAAAGGTGTCTCCGGATCCAGCCACTTCGAAGCACGGGCCCTCAAACGATCGCAAGATGAGTCCAAAAACTTCTGCATTCTCGTGGCAGAAATCCCATGTTTCTTATGTAGAAAGCCCACATTGTGCAGCCACAGTCCCAGAGTCTTCTCTTCTAGAGAGCTGCTTACCTGTCTCGGAAGCCTTCCATGGTCTTGATCGAACTTTTCAACTGCATGCACCCGCAGATTCCACACATCACGATTGTGCAGGATCAAGGCCAGCTGATTCTGCACTTTATGGGTCAAAAGCTTCTGCATGGTTCGCTGCTGCAGCCTGCTATCCATCACCCAGAGACGACACTGCCAATGCTTGACATCTTCGTCGGCGAACCTGCTGTCTGCCATACCTATCACCTCTAAAAACCTTTCTAGCTGATCGGCCTTGCTGCTCCCGAAACTGCCGGCGTACCGATGTTTGGAAGCGGTGGGCGACTGGGGCATCTTGGCCTTTATCGCCTCGGGACCCGCTGCATGCTCTACAGAAGCTCGCGGCTCAGCACCGACTTGATTCCGAAGTGCGTGCTTGCCATCGTAGTTCAGCCACGTGTCGGTGATGTGGGCGTCACGCCGGCTGCTGCCAGTAGGTGCCTTTAGAGCTGGAACATGGGCCTGAGGTCTGGCGCCGCGCAACTTTGCTGTGTAGCCGTAGCCGATATCTGCTTGGCTGCTGATTTGGCGATTCGCTCTGCTCACGGTCGGATCACCTTCCGGCAGAACGTGTGAACTCCTAGAGAGAGCAACATCGCCTTCAGCACGCAGCCCTTCCGAACGAGGCTTTGCACCACTGGCTACAAGCCGGTGATGTGCAGGTGTGTTTCGGCGAGCATGTGCCGCACCGACGGTGCCCTCCATTTCACGCTGGTCAAGTTGGGAGTGACGAAGATACAGCGGACCCTCTGCTAACACATTGGGCTTGCTCTTCGTCTTATCGTTGCCTATGGTCGAGGGAGCTGCTTTGATCGGCACAGGCGATTCCAGGGCATGCTGGCGGTGACCTTCCGCCGCCTGCATGCAAACAGGGTTCTTGTTGTCATTTTCGGTATGCAGCAATCCCACACTTATGGCAGGGCCAAGGGCCCCGCTCAGAACACTCGCAGATGCGCCTGGCTTCGTGCACGCCATCGGAACTGCAATTGCTGGCAGTACGATGTGAGCCATAGGCTTGGACGGATGTGGTCGCAGCACTCGGCCGATGGCTTGAATGATGCTCACGTAGCTGCTTCTTGGCTCCACGAACATGCATGTGTCGGCATTCGGGATGTTGACTCCCTCGCCGAGGACTTGAACCGTCACCAGCACATGCACCGGCTTCTGCAGCTCTCCGGAAAATTCGTCCATCACCCTCTCTCGCCCTTTTCGGCTTGTATGCCCATTGATATGCCACGCTGCCAACCCGACGGTCTCCAACACCTGCCGAAACAGCTTGGCTTCAGCAATGGAGTTGCAGTACGCGAGCACACGCCGACAGCGTCCAGCTTGCGACAGCAGCAAGTTCGCCAGGCAGATGTAGGGGTGGCCTTCGGTCGTCACGGGCACAGTGAGATCGTAATCGCACAATACCCCTTGCTCGATGGCCTCGCCCAAGCTGTACCTGAAATCCACGTCCGACTTCTGGTTCTGCGTGGCCGAAAACTTGAAGACATTGTCGCAGCTCGGAAACCCTTTTGGCAAGGGGTGGTGGGACTCATCGATGAAAATGGCTCGGAAACGCACCTTTTGCAACAGATGCACCGAGTCAGTTACTGCAATAAAGCCAGACGATGACAAGTCGATCTTGTCGTTGTAGTCCGTGCCAACCTTGGAAAAGCCTGGCATCTCCTCACCAAGCTGCTCCAGCAGCACGCGTGAAGGAACCGTGACTAAGACCTGGGTTCAAGAGCGAGCAGACATGATGCGGAAAGTCCATAATCATGCAGCCACAACTCTGCTCCCCACCTGCCCCGAGTGCTTTGCCGCCAGCTCCCGAATCACGCGCGTCTTCCCGGTGCCGCAGGCCATCTCAATCACACGGGCTCCCTTGGCGCACGCCTGCAGGCACGCCTCCTGGCAGGGCCACAGTGACGGGTCCGCCACCGGGCCGTCCGCAAGCGGAGGGGCAGCATTTCGCTGAAGCTGCTGCCATCTCGACTTGGTGAAAACCTTGTGCTGGCCACCGTATTTCTGAAGACAGTTCCTGAATTCGGTGGAGAGCTTGCAGGCACGGAGGGTCCAGACGGTGCACTGGGGAGCCTGCACACAGATGAGTCTTCGTATCTGTTGTCTTTCCTCGCTGCATGTCACTCATATGCAAGTCAAGTCTCCCGGCCTGGCACACACAGTTGGCCGTTCGCAGGAACCGCTTTGCATCCTGGGGTGTGGCACTGCCAGCCTGACAAAGTATCGCACGCGATCCGTCCAGGCTGAAGAGGTCCACGCCTGCTAGGAGCTGAAAGTTGAGCGTACTCTTCAACTGTTTGTGCACAGATCCGCAAACATGCCATGCACCACAATGTGGCGGAAGCAACAGAAAGCCGAGCCTAGATGCCGACGGGTGAAGTTCTGCCTCTGGAAAAACCAGGGCGGCAAGTCCTGTGCTACAGCAGGCCTGAGGCATGCCACAACGCTACAGCTTCACTCATCACCCACTTCGAGCAAGCTCTCCTGGGTCGGCACGGCATCGAACTCGAGCACTGCTGTCCACACCAGCTGCTGTCTGTCCTCGAGGAAAGGCCACGTCAGCGCCTCCAATCAAAGACATCGCAAGATCTCTGCAAATCGCTCGAACAAACGCTCAGTTCCGGCACGGTTTGTTGCTGCTTATAATGCCTTGCGACTTTGTAAGCTGTTCAATCTCTATTCTAGAGCACGATGAAGAACTAAGCAAAGGGTGCGGTGACCTGTAGCACTCGCAACCCCACCTCCGAAAACCGAAAAGGGTGCGCTGTGAGCCCTGCATGTTTTGGGCAGCGCCTCACGCGCCAGGCGGCGCAGGCGCTCCATGAAGGCCTCGTCACGGCCTCAGAATATGTTTGATGCTCCTATACTTACAACACTGACTCAACCACTTAAATCCTCCAGTCCTCCGAGCTGGCTTGGAGAGCAGTGCTGCCAATGCCAACGCTGCGATGCCAAGTCCTCCTTTCGGGAAAGGTGTCAAGAAGAAGCCTCAATGAACCCAATGCTACCGTGACCATGGCAGTTTGATGCTTCGGCGCTGTCAGGCTGATCGGCGCTAGAGTCGCTAGAGCTTACAGAATCAAGCACATATGCACAGTCCTGCCAACTCCTTGCCTGCCAAGCTCGGCCAGGCGTGTGAATACAGCGGTGGTCCAGAGAGTCCCGAGCCCGAAAAGGAGCAGAGTCACAGCTGCTCTTCTGCGGCATTGTCGAGAAATGATGCTAACTCCAATGTGGCCATGCATCTGCATCTGTCAAGGGACTGCAGATCAGAGAGCAGGAGGGAAGTTCTCTCCTCACAGCTCGAACTCCGTAGCTTGCTAAACTCGTGAGCCTGCAAGCTGCAGATTTGCAGATGGCACATTGCGCCCAATCTACACCGAGTTCAGAGCAATATAACATAGACGACTCCCACGCCAAAGTGCGTGCAAAACCCTTGCAGTGTCTAGAAAGCCCCCTGAACGCAAACCCGAAAGAGTTACTCAACTTCTTGGTCCTGAGCCCGACAATGCTGAAACCCAGAAGACTGAGCTACTGAAGCCGCGCACCTTACAAAGGGCCATCGACCCTGCATTCTCCTGCGCACTAAAGACGCCAGGCCTTGAAGCTCAAATTTTCAGCACCAAGCCGTAAGAACTATGAAGTCGTAAACCCCAAACACACAAAGCCTGAAACTCCCAAAACGGTTTAGGGGTTTAGGGTTGAGGGTTCTAAACCCCAAAGCTTCAACCCAAGCATACTCATCTTAACCCCCCCCCCCAAAAAAAAAAAAACACAAAGCCTGAAACCCCAAAGCCAAAGCCCCAAACCTTCAACCCCTCAAAACTCTAAGCGAAATCCCCATCTCAGCCCCCCGGCGCCGAGCACGTGCAGCGCCTGGGACCTGCATGAGGCCGCGGCCCACCTGAAGGTGCAGGGCCCTCACATAATCATACTTAAAGGGTTTTGGGGGGGTTTCATATAATTGGGGAGGGGTTCGTTTTAGGTGTCCTCTGACGTCTCCTTTAAAGGCTGCATAAGGATGCTTTAGGGGGTTCTTCCGTTAGAGTTTAAGGACTTCGAAGCTCTACTTAAAGTGCAGGGCCTTTGGGTCCTTTGGGGTGGAGATGCTATAATCGGGGCTCTTCCGAAGGGGTTTAGGGACTTTGGGCCATATGAATGTGCAGGGCCATCATCTAATTATAGGGTTCGTTTTAGGGGTCCTTTGAGGGCCCCTTTAAGGTTGCATAGAGATGCTGTAGTAGGCTCTTCCGCTAGGGTTCAAGGACTTTGGGCTATAAATAGAGTGAAGTTTTATAGGGTGCACGGGGTTTGGGGGGTATATAGGATCCCGGTTCGGCCGTCCCCCCCTCCCCCCC
>BGNK01000435.1:163258-249907 GCA_003297005.1 Symbiodinium sp. clade A Y106
GGTGGGAGCCCGGGACCCGCGAGCATATATATATATATATATATATATATATTGTTTGTTGTCTATGTTACATGGGGACTAAACGGTGATAACTATATACTACCATTGTATCAGACCGGAAGTTGGGCGTGGGGTTTCCGAGTGGAGCTTCTGAAATCTGGGGGGTGGGTACCCTAGCCCAAAAAAGGGGGTTTAGGATCCTTTAAGGGTTCCCTAAAGGGATCCTAAACCTCTAAAAAACACAGCCAACCCGCAAATTCGATTTTCTGGTCATGGAGAGTAGGAGCAGTGGCTGCGGAAGACTGTCTGGGAGTGTCTGATGCGGCGGTTCTCTCGCAGCGATCCGGCACCGACGAGAGAATGCTGACAGGACTTTGAAATCAGACGACGGTTCCCTCTGAAAGCGAGACTTTGGGCTTAAAGGTTTAATTTTGCTCCAACCCTGGTCCTCCATCATACTCAGTCAGCGACTTTCGAAGATATCTCCGTCAAGTTTGCGGCACGGACGACATGCTGATCTGGTAATTAGTGGGAACAGAATCTCATACAACTATATACGAAAGACCGCCGGCCACTCACAAGGGATACTTGCCACATCTTCATGCGCTCCCACACGCGGCGGTGCTTGTCAGCTTGGGGTCCTGAGATTTCTCGGATGGTGAAACCTTTGATCCTAGACCCACGTGTATCGCAGTGGGGTTTAGAGAAACAGCCGCGCTTTCGGGGCTTGGGTAGAATATTAAAAATCAATAAAACCAAAGATGAACCCAATTCCTACCGATGTGCCTGTGCCACGCCGCAGCCGACTCCGCCCACTACCATGGCTGCGCCTCCCAGAACGCCGGCACCTGGGAGTGAGAGTGTTTGGGGTTTGAACTTTATACAGCTTTTTCAATTTCTGCAGTTCCATGGTTCAGCTGGTTCGTTCGCCTTCGTCGTTGTAACATGTAACTACTTTGCCGTATGAACTTGCTGCTTCTGCTGCCGCAGCTGCAAACGAAATGCACGCCATCAGCGCAGGTCTCTGGACCTCCCTATAGTCTCGTTTAAAGTTCCATTGTTGGTTGTATATTTAGGATCCTTTACGGCAACCTGAAATTGAACTACAGCGCAGACTATATAGTCTGCACTAGTATTGGTATAAGTATAAAAAGTTAGTCATAAGTCAAGGCTGAGCTCCTGACCCAGCCCTTTCAGGAAGCCGGTTGCACCACCGGCCCTCGCACGGGCTCTCACCGTTTGGGATTTCCTTGAGTTACGGTTCAGTTTGGGGGTGCTAGAGCCCCCAACGTTTTTCAGAGGCCACTCGTGGCAGCGACTTTAGGATCCCTCTGTAAAAACAAAATAAATTTCTCAACGACTTTTGCTGATTGCCTTACCCAGAAGATGTTCCACCCCCTCGGAAAGGGTCCTTCTGCTTCAAGATGGCTAGAACGCCTTTGTGCGAGGAGCAGTACCCGACCACGTAGGGAGACCTTTTCTGAATTCTACGCATCTGGTAGAAATGCACTGCTAGCGGCATTAATAGTGACAGTATGGTCTTGGGATATATTACATCGGACTGGAAATATGTACTTTAACGGTTCCACGCTGATTTTACCGACTAGCTAATGATAAGAAACGGTTCCAAAGAATGAGCCCAACATCAGAACAAGCCCCAATGTCATGTGACCTGCTCGGCAGCAAGCTCGACACCCCAAGAGTTGCACCTCGGAACAGTCAGCCGTCGGTACCGAGACCCTCAGTTCAACGCAGAAATCGACTCGCAAACCCGAGCAAAGCACTGCAGCAGTATCCTTAAACCCTGGCCCTGAACCCCTGAAGCCTTTTTTGTGCAGACTTGTACATGCCCTGAAGCCGTAAAACCTAAACCCATTCTGACACAAGCGAAACTAGGAGACATGAGGCCTTCTCCCGGCCAACGGCTCTCAAACCAAACCCAAAATGTGCCCAGAAACCGAAGAGCCATTAACTAAGGACTATACCTTACAGATTTAAGGTTTCTTCAGGTCAAAAGCTTGGAAGGAGTCCTCGCCCCCTGCACCGGCGCCGCGACCTGAGTTTGGGGGACAGCGAAGGGCTAAGAGCTTGCAGTTCGCTCTCCAGGCTTCGGGGTTTGGGTTTCGGGTAACCCTAAACCCTAAACTCTAAACCGGGATTGGGGTTGAGCCTGGCTTCGGGTTCAGGGTTTAGGGATTAGGGCTGAAATGTTTAGGATTTACTTGGGCCCTGAAAAACCTACCTGTTTCGGGGGTTGTATACGGAAATCATAACCAGGACCGCTCTAAAAAGGTAGGTTCTGTAGTCCCTGGGGTCGAAGTAATTAGGGTCTAAGGCTTGGGGGGTTTAGGGTTTGGGGGGGCTTGTAGGGTTTGGGGTTATTGAGGTTTGCGATCTACATAAGACCAACATAGTGTGGGAGGTTAAGGCTTGGGGTTCAGGGCTGGCTCTATGTGTTGATAGTCTCGAGGCTGAAGGCATTTTTGACCCTCACACTCGGGAATGGCGAGATCCGTAGGCAAACTATGCTTAGGGTTTAGGATCGAGCACAGGAGGTTGAGCAGTTGGACGAAGGTTCGGGTGCAGGATCTGCTGTGAGAACCTGGGGAAAGGTCAGGGATCGGATCCTGAACACTCAAGCTGCAAGTGACCCCGAACCCTAGAAGTTAACAGGTCCTGAACACGCATAGTTGTAGAGTGCAGCAGTATAACACCCAAACCAACAGGTTATTGGATCCCCTAACCCTTTAAAGGAACCCCTCAAGGAACCCTTAAGGGATCTATAGGGTTCCTTTATAAAGGGGACCCTATCATAGAACCCAAAAGTACCCTGAAAGGGGAGCCTTACGTCAGAGGCACCCCCAAGCAGCCTCCCCCTCCAAGGCACGGCTTCTGAGCGGCTTTTGCACTCCAGCCAATGCTTCCCAAACAAAAGAGGACTTTTACTTGTACCATATATAATAAGGATCTCGAGTAAATGATACGGTTTCTTTATCATGCTAGTGTAAGTTAAACCCCTCAACAGACTAGTCGGGTTTAGGGGCTACAGGGTTTAGAGTTTAGAGTTTAGGGTTTCGGCTCTCGGGTTTAGGGGTTTGAGTTTAGAGCTGAGGGTCTCGGATTTAGAAGGGACTGGCATGAGCCAATTTTGTGGGAGGTGGGCTGTCTGGAAACCACTTGATAGAAGCAATGTTGAAACACATTGCTTCTTAGAAGCTGGGACCCTGAATCGTCGAAGTTGCACTCCCATGCTTGAGTGCCGTGGGCCTGAATATGCCTGAATCTGGGAACTTTGCTCCGGTGATGCCGATGGATTTCGAATCGAATCCTATCCTCGCGTCCCCAATACGGCCGTAATCATGAGGGATCTAGTATTCACCATCAGGGAAGGACACCCCGAAAGCAACAGGGCGAAAGGCTACCGTTGATCCGAAACCCCAACTCTGATGATGTAATGGAACCCGATTTTAGATCACTTCAGGAACCCTAACCCTCAGTTCTCCCAACCCGAGCACGCGGCAGCCGTGACCAAGCCTCCTGCGACTCCGGCCTAACGCTGTCACAGGATGAAGCAATCGGATCCCTTGGTTTGGGGTTTCGGGTTTAGGATTTAGGGCCTAAATTTGGTGGAGTTGTGGTGGAGGAGCGCCTGGGGGGGGGGGGTTTTAGAAGTGAGGGCTTCGTTTACTCAAGGGGTGTCGATCATGAGAATCTTGCAAATTAGGGGTATGTATGTACTCGGTCTGCTTGGTTACTTCAAAGCTCTTCACGGGATTTGCGGGTTGCCGTCTTACTTAAGAACCTGTTTGTATGTTCCCATGAACATCCTCGCACATACCTGATATCGCAAAGGCCTCCGAACAGAACAACTTGAACGCTGAAGTACAGCTACACTGAGGGCACTGAGGTACCGCAAAACAGCAAGCAATTGGGCTACCGGGGGTTTCAAGCACATACTGACTGAATACTTCCCGAACCAACCACTCAAAACCTCCGCTGGGGACAGGCGTCTTGAGCTTCGGTCTCGGGAATCAGGCTGTAGGGCTCCATTTTGGAGGCTTCTACATCACGGATGTCCTCTAACCCTTCAACGCTCTATGGCCCTGCTAAAACCCTCTGACTCCCCGGTGAAGAACAAATTTGCCTGGGCAGCAAGATCGAAATACTTGGGGGTGTGGGGCTACTATACGCTATTAGGGTTTAAGTTTAAGGTCTTCGGTGTGTGGGTTCAGACTCTGCCAGAAGCGGACATCGTCGAAACAACGCCCTGCAAGCTCTCTAAATCCCTTACAAACACTAGACTAGAGTAGAAGCCCAAAAGTTGGAAACCCAGTGGCCTCAATCCTTAAGAGTAATGTATAGGGAATCCCAGCACTATTTGGCCTTAATCCGGTTTCCAACTTTATGGGGTTTACTGTAGACCTTCAAACCACTAAGCCCGGAAACCCTGAGGGCTGCACCCCCGCCGTCTTGATACCCCGGAGCAGACCATCTGTGCCATCCTCCACTCAAGCTGAGCTTCTGAATCGTACAGACATTCTTGGCTATCAGTTTCCGGTGATTTAAATCCCCGGGGTTTAGGTGATTGGGAGTTTAGGGTTGAGGAGTTTGGGGTTTAGGGGTTTAGGGTGTCCCTCGCCATCCAAGACTCCACACTGATTTTGTTGTTTTGAGCCCCCTATCCATCTTGTACTTCAGTCAAGCTCACCAAGACTCTACTAGATGTAGACTTCAGGGGTTTTGAGGGTTTGGGATTTCGGCGCTCTCACTCGATTTTGGGCTTCAGGGTTTTAGGGACTCTGGGTTAGGGTTTTGTGCATTTAGCATTTTTCCCTTTAGGGTTTATGGATTTATAGGGTTTAGGGCTTTGTGGGTTTAGGGGCTATGCTCCACAAGTGTGGGATCACAACCTACCGCCTACCATCTTGCAAGGTTTGGGGCTACGGGTGGGGTGTTGTAGGGTGCTGCGCACCTACGCCCTCGGAACCCAAATTGTGGTGTTTGGGGATGAGGACACTTCAGGGTTCATGGGCAGTTTTAGGCACAGGCTTTAGGCTTTGTGGGTTGGCAGGTAGCTTCAAGAAAAGCGTTAAGAATTGCTCAAGCCCAGATAGAATCGCTTATGAAAAGAGCTGCTCGACTGAGGCACTGTGCATGCCTAACCGCTCAACCCATTTTGCCCGAAAGCGCGCCAACCCCAAAAAAGAGTAGCTTGTGGCCCAGAATTGTAAGCTAGCGACGGCAGGTTATTGGACCCACAAGTAACACCTAGCGAAACCCCCATGCTTTGCAGGGGTTCAGTGCCTTCGTGAGGCGGATGCGAGGCCCGAATAACCCCAACCTCAACTTTTGAACCCTGAACCTCAAAGCCCTCCTACAATGCTTTAGTTGGGCCCGATCCAAAGAGCTCGTAACCCCAAACGACTGTTGACCAGATTGTCAAACTGTACAGATGTGTACATGCCCGCCTGGATTTGAAGACTGCTGATCCCTTTTTGCAACAGGCTTCGCACTTAGCCTAAACCCTAAACTCCAAAGGACCGTTTACCCTAGAAGCCCAAACCCCCACTCCCAAAATTCTCCTTCGGTCTAGTCAGCGCCATAAAGTCACCGCCCTCCTCTTTCTTTGCGCCGGCAGTGGGATAGCCTGTCAATGGCTTGACGGAAGATTGCGGCATGTCAGATTATGGACCTGCATAATTCTATGACATACTGCTGATGGACAAAATCCTGCATGACCCTAAGGACCCTAAACTATGGGAATTATGGTATATTCCTTATAATGGGTAATGCAGGATTTTGTCCATCAACAGTATGTGGGCTCAACGTAGGGAATGTTCGTAAGTGTATGAAACGGCCAGCAACCAGCATCAATGTTCAATTTTGTCGAATGTTGAGGCTCACCTTTCGGGGGCAACGGTTGTCAGCAACTACAAGCCCCTCGACCTTTGAGTTTTCACCCTTGGTTGTAAGGGTGCCACAAAAACTAAGGGTCAGGCATATTATGAGCATGTTCGCTGCCCTGTCAGCCCAAATCTGTCCGAACAAATGTCAAGGAGCCTAAATAAGTACGGGAGGTTGCTTATTCAAAGAATAGCATAATGCGCCCCAAAGCCCTACTCTAATTAATGTATTCTTTAGGCTTATTAAGGCCCCTATATTGGCAACCCCGATGCACACAGGCTGGCCTTCGGGCACAATCTCAGTGCTCTCGGATGGAGCAGCGGCTGGCTCCTCAGCGCCCTCCTCGATTTGCTGGGTTCATTCATCGAGTAGTGCTGGTAGTAGTATATGGAGGGGGGCTCCCGGACTCCACCATGGGGTTGTGCAACATTCCGGGCTCAGCTTTCCTATCCCCAAACATGGTAATCGTGGTTACTCCTCCTTATCTTTACATACGAAAGAACAGGGTCCATCCGAGATCAGTAATCGTGGTTGAAACTGTGTCGCCCAAACCTTTTCGTCTTTGACCCTGGATGGGGTTCGGTCGGTGGTGCAGTACCACCTGATTCTTCGGCACTCGAAAAAAGCTCCTCTGCGTGCGACATACATGAATTTTCGCAGGCAAAACACAATCAGCAAAAAAGTATGGGCTCATGGTTTTGAGGGCCACGATGGGGAGAGGGGTTCAGAGTTCCACCCAAAGGTCCCACATAAACCCCGGACCGGCAAACAACGAAAGCACTGAGCCAATATTAGATTCGAACTGAACCTGATTCTCTATCTATCGATCTATCTATCCATCTAGCCATCTGTATATGTGAAAATACATATACATATGCAAATACGTATACATATACATATATCTGTTTTAAAGAAATCTGCCGAGCCTTTGGGGAGAGGTCGTTGGCACTGAGGGGCTCAAACGGCTCGAGTTCCGCAAGGATCCTCCCAGAATTTAGGGTTTGAGATTTTTGGGTTTAGGGATTACAGTTTAGGGGTAGAGATCGGAGTTGTAAGGTGTTGTCTATGGGTTTGGGTTTTCGGGTGTTGTTTAAGGGCGTTGGGCCTTAGGGTGTTGTCTAGGGGCTTTGCTTTAAAGCCTGAGGGGCTTAGGGTTATGAGGATTTCGGTAGCTGTCACCCTCCCATTCTCTCAAGCTCTTCACATACTTTGCCGGAATCGTTCTTTCTGTCTGTCGGTGAAGAGAACGATAATTTTGAAGAGTGTGAATGTGTGAAGAGATTGGGGACCAGCAAAAAATCCTCTTTATGTTCGGCAGTAGCCCATTCTCTTCACGCTTTCACATACTTGCACGGTATCGTCCGTTCTGCTTGTGGGTTCTGCTTGTGGGCGAAGAGAACGATAATTTCGAAGAGTGTGAATGTGTGAAGTTGAAGAGAATGGAAACCCAGGACATAGATTTAGGGTGCCTTTAAGGGTCCCTTAAGGGTTCGATACAGGCTGGTATAAGGGTCTATGCTTCTCGGGAGCTTCTACAGCAATACGGCTTTTGGGTTTGGGTGTTTCGGCAGCTACAAGTTTGGGGCAGGTAAGGGATTTAGGGCGCTGAGGTTTAAGGGTTTAGAAGCTCCATGTTGTGGGGCGTAGGGGGGCAGGGTTTCCGGGACGGCTCAACGAGACTGAAGCACATGGCAGACTGGAAGAAAGCCAATAAATGATGCCATGGCTTCTTGCGGCTCATTGTGATAGATTTGAGTCGCCTCCGGTTCATTTTATCTATCAGGTCGGGGGTTAACATCTGAAGCTGAATTGTCTCGAACTTTGTGTACTCCTCACACCAGCTAGATTCAATTAGGGTTTAGGCTTTAAGCCTTGAGGGCCCTTTAGGGCTTCAAAATTTAGGGTGTAGGGCAAATAAACTGGAAACCTAAGCCCTCCACCATTTCTGTGGGGGGCCCAAAGCTCGTTGGCTGCGGGATGCCTCACCAGCACTCCATCTTCAGTTCCAACCTCGCAGTTGTGTATTTAGGGTTAAGGATTAACGAAAGGGTCGGAAGACTTAGAAGACGGGTTACAAGTGGATTTCTAAGTACCCTACTTGGGGTTGCCTTCCTCGCAGTCCACATGCAGCCTACTAAGTCCCTGGTCCTTGAAGATGTTTAGAGTTTAGGGGTTCAGAGTCCAAAAGCACTCTAAGGCCCCTTGAGGTTTGAATGAAAAGATTCCGTCTAATACTTGGGACTCTTTGGGAGAGGAGCCCAGAGTCCAAAGGATCTTGGGATCCAAGGGGATGCTGTGATCCAAGCGGTTCTAGAGCGCTGCTTTCTCGGGTTCGCGACGCTTGATACCAGCCTGCCTCTGAATCTCAAGGGTCATTTAGGAGCCTGATTAAGAAACCTTGGGCCTTTATTAGCGTTCCTTATATGAATCCTGCTATTTTGAGGTTACAGGCCCAGGGTTTCTTAATCAGGTTCCTACATTGTGGATGATTTGAACCATTGCAGCACAGATTTGAAAGTTATCTTACACGTCAAGCCGCTTATTGAAACCATGCCCGAAACCCTAAACCTAAAACATAAGTTAAACACTGCGTAACGACAGGGAACAGCTGTCAAAATGGTGTATGGCTCCATATTAATGCAGCTATGGGATATAACCCTTCACATCTCCACAAGCCAAGCAACACAGGGTTAGAATAGGACTGAACAGCATCCCGGCGTACATCATAGTGTATTTTCTTAATCGCCCCAATAACTCCCTAAACCCCCACCCCGAGACTCCAACCCTATAGCCCCTATAGCCCTAGGCCGCTATGTTGGTTAAACCCTTCGGCCTGCGGAGACGGCGCCACAGTCGCATCAGGCAATTCACGGCTTAGGTATTTCCATACATACATACATACATACGTACGAACTTACATGCTATATATACATATGTATGTATATACACGTGCACATACAGCGTGCATATGCGTTACGTGTGTATAAAGGTGTACATACCTGCAACCCTAAGGTAGACGATTACTGATAATTCGACAAGATCTTGAACAAAGCCCTGTACGCCCAAAACTCAAGTGCTCCGGAAAACAAGGCCCTCGTTCAACGAACCCCCGTCACTAAGGACCCCTCGATCGATTGGGGGCCGGTACCTGAGTGAGGGGTCCTGTTTCTTTTCTTGTAGGAACCACCCCGGCCACTTCAAATAAGAAGACAGCACTGAGAGCAAAGCCCACTCGCATCCAGGACCTGCGCCGGTGAAGCTGTCAGCCTGCGCCGCAAAGCATCTGCTCCGTCTTCGGGGCCGGGCATAGGGGGAGTTGGGGTGTCGGGTTTAGGGCTGATATAGCGCTTGCAGTACAGAGTTTAGAGTGTGGCATGTCGGCTTCTGCGGTTTTTTTGCCTCCCGCCTGGCTAGGCCGAACGCACGATGCAGGGTCTCAGGCTTGCAGAAATGACAACGAAGTCTGCGCATCTACAGCCCGCCATGCAACTATCTTCGGATGCCTGGCCGCCGCAAACCTGTTGGGTTTTTAGGCCTTGGGGGTGTCGGGGAGACTACGCCACTACGCGTCAACCCGCGGTTTCGGCTTAGGCTTGAGTGTCGGATGAAAACGAGAGTTTCGGGCTTAAACTTGCACACTACGGTTAAACTATGCAGAAGCCCTCAACGGAACCTAGGCACTTTCACAAAAGTTTTTGGGTAAGATCGGTGTCAGTAGGTCCCTTGCCCTTACATAATCACATAGTACGGACCCACTTAAAGTTCATGAAGGTATCCCCTCCAAGTAATCAGCCCTTTATGTTTGTGTAACCCCCCGCCCCAATTTAGGCTTTGGGCTTTATAGTAAGCCGACCCTGCCATCTCCACTGACGAAGGCAATACAGCGATGACATAATGGGAAGAGGGCTAGTTCTCGCGAAAGAATGCTTGCAGTAATTACTACACGGGCCAAGATCAACGGACAGCCCGAAGAACACTAGACACAGACCACGAAAAATGCACAAATGCTTCCACCTCACGATCAATGCCAGATCCTTGAATGAAGCTGGGCGCCTGTGATGATGCCTCGAGCTTAGCTGCCGACGACAGCGCTGTCTTCAGATTCGGCGGGGGCACCTCAAGGCGTAGGGTTTCGGGTTTTTGATAAGGTAACCCAAAACAGAACTACAATGGAGACTATACGTAGTGTCTTAAGCAACTGGGCTATGGCTGCAACCGGTGACAAGTAACACCTAACCAAGGCACTTGCTGACTCTACCTGAACGCATCCACGAGCCTCTGAATGCTGTGATGATGCTGTGCGATACCCCCAGGGATCAACCAAAAGCACTGAGACAATAATCTACACGTCGATCGGCTTGCTGGAAAAGCGCTAAACACTAGTCCGATGACAACCCTGGAGCCTGTGATTGTGAGCATCTTTCTTGCGTTCTGATCCTAAACACTACATCCTAGTATTCTAAACCGTCTGAAACCACAAGTCTTGCCAGATTAAAACAGGTACACCCAATGCTGTCGAACAAACACACGCATATAATGGCATATAACACAAATCTAAACAAGCAGCCACTCCAGAAGCCGGCTCTGTGTTTTTGTCTAGCTTAGCTTCGCTGAGTAACCTATAGAGATAAGACAAGCTAAACCTGGAAGTAAGCACGACCAGAATCCTAAACTTTGTAATATAACCGCAAAGTGGCAACAAACAGCAAAGTGCGAGTCAGGGCCTTAAGCAATATACGAGCTGTAATGCATGCTTTGTGAGCGAGCAGGATTTTGGAGTGTATACGATAACCATAAACGGCAAACTTAAATGCACCCAAAACGTTATTCTTAAGCCACCATAACAGGGGCTGCATAGTGATACTGCTGTGAAAAATGCGAACCTCCAAATTGACCACCCGGAAGACAATTGTGACAACCTTATAAACCCCCTTGGGAAACCCACCCACCACATAAAAACCTACAAGAAATCGCACAAAAGCACCTTAAAACAGGTATGAAACACCCTATTCAGAACTTTTCCATAAAAAATACAGTAATTTAAAAAGCTTATGAAGCCCGAGAGAAACCCAACAAATACCCTACCCATCAAAGCCTTACGAGCTTCTAGTAAGTCCCCCGGCTCCGGCGTGGCAGGCAAAGAAGGACCTGCCAAGACGCGGCCTGCAACAGAGCTGTCGTGAGATCTTGCGTTGCTGGTACTTTTTAAAGCTTTGGTTCAAAAGGGTTTGTTTGTGTGTCTATGAATAAAATAATGAAGTGAACACGCAACTAAATATGTAACATACATACATACATGCATACATATATTACTTATACATATGCTCATGTATATACATGTATATGGTATAGATACATATATATATATATATATATGTGATTATCCTGGTGTTTGTCAACTTTTATGTAAACGCTATTCATATTACTGTGCCTCTTTACTTTTGCTTTGCTGTTTCAGTTAAGGCGGTTTAGGGCTTGCGGGTCTTTACATGGTGCTGAACGGGGTTTGAGGTTCTTCCCGGTGGTCCAGCTGTGTTCCAGGCTTGTTTGAGGAGGCAGGTTTCTGTGACTTTGACGGGGGTTGAGAGTTGCGGGGTAGGGTTTATATAGGGGTAACGAGCTTAGTACGGGCTTAGTACGGGTTCGAAGCTTGTATATGGCTTGGGCTGCAGACGTTGCTCGATGCTCCGATGTCTGAGCTCAGGGATGTGTTTGGGCAGAGTTGGGGGGGTTGGGTCCGGGTTGAGGGCCCGGCATTAAGAGGTTTGGGTTCCCGAACTCCCAGTGCCTTGTCATCGCCATGGAGATGTACACATTGTGCCCGGTTGTATCCACCCACCATGCCACGCCGGAGACACCTTCGACCTCAAGTGTTGAGCCATGAAGCGTAAAACTCGCTAAGCCCGAAACCTCGAAACCCGTAATCCCGCCTCCCCTTTCAAGAATGCAGATGACAAGAACTCAGTTGAAATCCTCGCTTTAGAAGCCTTCCCCTAAACACTTATAAACCCTATATCAACCCTTTTGGAAACCTTTACAACCCACTGCAGCCTGTAGAAACCTGTATAAGCCCCCTGTACAGCACCCTAAACTCGAAGCCCTGAGTTTCGGAAGCCCGGGGTAGAACCCGTTTCAAAACTCTGTACTGGAAATTAACTTTGTAACAATCTTTACACAACAAAAACTATTGCACAACAACTTTCTGAGCCGGAAGCTGTCGAGGGCGCAATCTCCAGTTTGGTGGTCGTCTGTGCTTGGATGCCGGTCTTTTCCTTTTGGGTGGGTGGGTGGTGGGGGGGTTTAGGGTCTGGCTTTAGGTTCGAAGCTTTGGAGTTTAGGGCGGCGGGGGGGGGGGGGNGGGGGGTAGGGTAGGTATAGGTGTTGAAATTTTCAGGTTTGAGGTGTGGGGGGAGGAAAGTAATGAGTGCTCTCGGTGGTTTTTTTCTGAAGCAGGCCCTACTAAACCTTCAAACCCCCTAAACTAAACCCAAAGCACCGAATGCAGGCCCTGGAAGAGTATGCGAGAATCAAAACGAGCATATGCTATTGTAAAGACCTCGAAATAAGGCGCCGCACCCCTGACTATTTTAGGACCCCTCCTGTCACCCTCGAAACCCCTCAGGGTTCAAAGATATATTTGGCAAAGGGCGCAGAAATAGGGTGTACGTAAGGATCCGAAGCAGGGGAGACAAGGGGCAACTGATCCTCCGAGTGGCGGTTTTGAAGTCACCTGCTTTGAGCCACTCGCCGTCCAGCTGGAAGCAGAGATCAGACTCGTTTCTCACCTCGATAATCATCCTGCGTGCGATGGCTCTGTGATGCTCTGTGCGTTTACTGCCCATCAATCTCCACACAACCTCAGCCCGACATCCTGGTCGACGGAGGGGTGGGCTGGGACGGTGTTCAGAGGGCTTCGTGGGAGTTCGTGCTTGAGAAAAGCCAGAGCTAATTATTCCCCAGGGTGGTGCTCGTTTTCAATCGGGTGGTGATCAGAGCGTTTCTAGCAGGCCAACCCAAAAGACGCATGTGTACTAGAGGGGCATGAATAATCAGAATAGGGTTTTGGGGTATATTATCCCGTAAATATGTTCAGGAACCCTCAAAATAGTATAGGTAATTATTATAAAGCCTCTATAATATATTACCCCGGATCATGTCGAAGGCCTCACCCCTGAAGCCCTCGAGTGCTGTAGCCTTGCTCTTCACCAAAGGCTCCAGGAACTACCCCGGGATCCTTTGGGAAAGCATTGAAAATCTTTGAAAGATGACCCCCCTAGCCGTAGCAGTATATCGCTCGTGATAGCACCTATATAATGACGATACCCTAGAGTTTAGGGTGTTGATCAACAAAATCCTGCATGACCCATACCCCAAACCAAGGTGCCCCTCCTCTCAGGAACCTCTTTATGTACTAATATACGGGGCCTTCACAATGGAAAGAGGGTTTCGGGGCGCACTGTGGCATTATTATATACGGACCATAATGGGATTTACTTCTCTTACTGAGTCATCCGACCCCTTTATCTCTGAACCCTGAAGCGCCCTAAACCCAACATGTCTGCATGTACCGGATCCTTGCGGCGACTGGCGGAGCAGCCGGATGCAGCGGACGGCAGGTCACAAGGCTTTGAGGCTTTCGGGGGGTTGACCCTAAACCCTTTTCTGCAGGGGCCTACTGATAAGTAGAGTAGGATTTCGGGGTACAGTATACTTCTGCTGCCCTAAGATAAGTAGAGTAGGATTTCTGGGTATAGTCTACTATAACTGAATACC
This sequence comes from Symbiodinium sp. clade A Y106, assembly GCA_003297005.1. Taxonomy (NCBI): domain Eukaryota; class Dinophyceae; order Suessiales; family Symbiodiniaceae; genus Symbiodinium; species Symbiodinium sp. clade A. The sequence goes on from BGNK01000435.1 coordinate 176,936, forward strand.
AGGAACCCTGGTATTCTTCATTACTTCAAGGCTCCATTCAGGGAATTCAGGGGGTGGAAAAGGAATCGGGGCAAAGGTCGGTCGCAAGCGATTCGGGAACTCCAAGATACTAAGATAGTCTAAAGTTCGAAGGTCTCTGAAGTTTAACTCAGAGTGCGAAGCTGTGGCATCTCCGGGTTTAAGGGTGTCTGATCCTGGAGCAATCTCGTGGAACACCCGATGTGCCTTCGAGTTTAAAAGTAGCTGCGCATGCTGTGCAGGTCGAGAGCGATGTGGGGAGGGGGGGGGCAGTGCAAAGGCTTTCAGCCTCAAAACCTCAAGCCCAAAAGACAAAGCCTATATAATCGGTTCATGTAAAAGCCAATCTCTAAAATCCCACACTTAGCCCTCAAGCCCTAAAATCTAGAGCCTTAAAGACGAAAGCTATGACCCAAACCGGCTCCGGCGCAAATGGATGTTTGGGCCGTGCCCAGAAAAGCTTGAGTCTGCCTTCTAACTGTAGCTGGGAGCTCTTCTAAGACTCGGACTGGTCATGGGTAATATGCGGGTCTTAGTAAGTACTTGAGTCGTAAATAATTAGAATCGGGTGTTGGTGCCATTTTACATTATTTATGCTCATAATCAGGAACCCTGCGAAATAGGATTCGCAAATGCTTCTGCTTCTTGACTATCGGCTTAAAACCCACCTTTTCCCTGACAAACACACCTTGCAACCCTGAGAAGCCCCAGATCCAATAACCCAAACCTCAAACCCTACACTCCCCAACGCCAAACCGCCCAGCCGAGACTAAAGACTATCCCTGAATGCATTCCCGGATCCTTTCTGAGAGGAGTGGGAAGATCTGAGCATCATGGACTGCACGCTTGAAGGATCCGTGCACTCAGGCGTACTTTGGCCTTAAAGGTGTCCCCACCTATAGTCTCCCATAGAGATGCCTGCTTTGGCTAACAAACCTATGTCTCAAATCCTATCATCCACACAAGATCGTCAGAAAACGGACGTTGTGCACCACGCGGGACAGCACAACTCTGCCAACTTGCTGGGAACGCTAGTTCCCCCACACCCAGTGTGCAAGCAAGCCCATCTCTGCACTCAGTGCAAGGAGCTGGCTTTTCTCGCTGACAACGTTCACATCTGAGATCTTCGCCATGCCCATTGGCTGAAACTGCCGCAGTTTGGATTTACAGCCAGATGAAGTTCTTGCCAGAATCCTTGAGTATCTGCTGCGCCATCTGCCAGAAGAGTGTGCTCACAAGAGGCACAGATGTCACAATTCCTGAAGGAAGAGCTGCAGTGTCTGCCTGTCGTCACCATATACCCACCAGCTGGCAGGATGTCCATGGAAGCTCACAGTTTTTCTGCGTGCATGCCGGTGATCTTGCGCTGCAGATGCTTGTTCCGGGCTTCACTTCTTCCATGTCTTAAGCGAATTCTGCTGCCACGCAGACGGTATGGTCCTCTAGGTTCAAGACCGCATGACCCCACATGTCTGGGACGTAAACAATGTCGCCCTCCTCTTGCTCGAAGACGCAGGCACCCTCGAGACAAAAACAGAGGAATAGTGCTAAAGGCACGACGCTATGCACGGCACAGGTTTGCAATAGTAGGGGCTATTTGCTTTACCACCCAGCCTCGAAGCAGTCTTTGACGGATTTGGCCGACGGTCCTTGGTTCTGCTACAAACTGTTGGCAGCACAATAACAGAGTAACACACTTAAGTCAGGGCACAAGAAACCAGGACAGAAATCGAGACATCAGCACATGCAAGGGGCGACTGAATACTCATGGTGTGCGAGTTGCACGGAACTGGCAGACGCGAGGAAGAAAGCTGCTGACCATAATCACTGCGAAAACATAGTCTGCAAAGAAACTCCTTATGTTCAGTACACATCATTCCAAAATTTTCTCTTCTATTCAGGTCCAAGATTCCCGTTTCCAACGCATCGGACGGATGCCACCTCGAGAAAGCTGCTTCGCTCGGGGGAACCAGCCACCATCGCTTCCGGCCGTGCAGACACAAATTCAGCGCGTCCTCGCGGGTTAGGGTTTAGGGCCTACAGTAGGGTTCCTTGCCAGTTTCGGAAGGAGAGCTCTCTAAACCCTAAACCCTGAAGGCTTTCCAGCAGCCAGAAATCTTGGAGCAAAGGAGGTAGGACCGAAGGTTTGGGCTGTAAGCTGTCAACTTTAATGTTAGTTTGTAAATAGTTCAATGTTTAGGAGGCTTGTGACATGAGAGTTCCGGAACGAGAACACGCAGCTCAGATCCGGAACCCTGGACGCCCCGACACTCATCAGACGTGCCTACACATCTGCAAAATCCTACACACTCTGCAAGAAACCACTACAACCCTCTGAACCAATGACCAAAAACACGCCCTCCAATACGAAATAGGGAACCTCCCAGAACTCGAGCTCTCTCTCCCCAAGCTCGAGAACTTGTTAAACTCTTGATGTTGGTGGGAGGTCTCACAAGGCTCTTGCCGGGTTTGGCACGGATTTTGAGACGGGCTTCTATAGGGCTTTTACTAATGTGCTTTCTGGTGCTAATCATCATGGCAATGATGATCATGCGTCCGTGCAGAAGCTTTATGGCTGTCCACAGTGGTGCTGCTGGTCGTGGTAGCCGTTGCAGTGATAGTGGTGGTGTGAAGAAGATAAACATGTCGAGGATGAACGGCTGTACTGCCGAATCTAGTGAAGAACATGATGGTATTGAAGCTGATGGTATTGATGGTGAAGACGCGAGCGATACTATGGTGATGATGACCAGGGGATGGCAATGAACACAACCAGCATGCTGTTGGCTTCGTAGACCGTAATCAACCCTAAACCTTCAATGCTGAATCTGAACGCCGTCTTTCGGGATCCCAGGCGCTTGGTGGAAGTGCATGGGTGAGCCGCTCCCCTCTGCTCCGACGGCGAATTGAAGTGTCGTGGCCCTGAAAGGCAGCTTCTGCCCCGTCTGGACCTGAGGGCTTGGCGATCTAGGGTCTAGGGTTTGGGGCTGTTTAGGGGTGCTAGGGGTTGAGGGCTGCGAGGTACTTGCAACAAGCAACAGCTTGTCGGACTCAGGGCTCTACTGAGGTCGTTGTTTATATACAGGCGTCCACGTGTTCAAACAATGCTTGAAGCCGCGACTTTAAAGGTTTACGGTTGGGAGGCGGAGGGAGGTTCCGCGGTGGGAAGCTCCTATGTCCCGGAACCCTGAACCTTTCTATGTCGTCACCTCGAGCCCGAAAGTCAAGTGGTGTAAAAACCTCCCGATGATGAAAGGCAAACTGTCTCAACGCAGAATACCGTAAGGTTTTGGGCTTAGACAGGTTTCTCAGAGGTCCCTCTGAAACACGGGCCCCATGTTCGCAGCAAGCCCTGGAGAAGATATTGTGTGGATGCACATCCACAGGCAGACTTCAAGAAGAACCAGGCTGACAATAGTTCAAGGGACCCTACAAAAATCAGAGTACTATAGCGTAGGCCCTAGAATAGTAAGCCCTTCTACGAAAAATGGTAGGATGGTATGAGGCAAAAAATTCGTAGGTTATGCAAGCCATGAGTGTCCCCATCATTAGAGAGTTAGTAGTAGTAGTCGTCGTCGTAGTCGTCGTCGTTGTCTGCAGTAGCGAGACACAGCGCATTAGAGAGTTAGTAATTCCCTGCATCCACAGTCGAATCGAAAGCCACTTGTTTTTCAGGGAAGCGACGGCGCCGAGAGGCCAAGGAAGCTGAGAACCGGCCTGGGGGTTTCCCTAAAGCGTAAACCCTAAACCCTACAAGCCCTAAGCCCTAAACCCTAAACCCGAAACCCCTAAACCCTACAACCCTAAAGCCCTAAAACCCTAGAGCCCTAGAACCCCTAAACTCTTAGACCCTGAACCCCTAAGCCCCAAACCCGAAAAAACCCGAAACCGGGTGTTTAGGCTCTTCGGGCTCTGCGGATTCAGGCTCTTCGGATTTTCGGGGCTTAGGGTTTTCGGGCTTTGGTGGCTTTGGGTCTTAGGATTGCTTCTTGTTTGAGCTCGTTTCTATTGTCTTGGGATTTTAGGGTTCAGGGATTTCGCGTTGAGGGCTTTGGAGTTTTCAGGTTTTGGGCGTTTAGGGCTTTGGGCTGTTCGGGTTTTGGGGAAGAGTCAACACTCATCTAAAGAACCTACAAGAACCCGGCAGCCACCCCTTGTTGGGGGGGAGGGCGCTGATAAATTTCCACACGAATGCTCATCGACCCCGTTTCACAAGCCTTTCGGTCTGACCGTCCCCAATCAAAGGTATAGAATGCTGTAAAGAAGCACTCACAAGGTCCCATGAGGGTTCCGGTGGGGCCTGTTTGATGTGGAAAGCTCAGACGGCGTTGTCTTCAAGGCACGAGCTTGGATGGTTGATAAGCTCTAATAAGGACCAATATGGATGCGTGAGCACTAATCAACCCTACTAAACGCACTACCAGTCCTCAGCCCCTAAACCTTAAAACCGAGACACCCCAAAACACCTAAACCCCTTGTAGCCCTGAGCCACTCAACCTTTTTGCATCCAGCCCTCTTCGAACTGCCGGGTACCCGTTTTTGCAACTGGCCTGCTGCGACTCCGCCGGGTACCCCTAAACGATCCAACCCAAGAAAGTCTCACGACGCCACTAAACCTGAAACCCTAAACCGCATAGCTGAGCAAAGCAGCCGATAAGCCCAGGGAGGTCTCCAACGTCTCAGCAAGCTCCGGCTGAAGCTCCTAGACTCTTCTGTGAAGATAGGCCTTTATAATTGGAAGAGGCCTCCTTAAAGGGATCCTTAAAAAGGGGCCGCAAAGGGGATGTTCTATTTACATGTTGAGTCTTGGGTTGTATATAGTATTTATAATGACATTCACGATACGAAGCCCTCAGGATAAAACCCGCCCAACCTGAACCTAGCATTAGGCTGCGTTTTGGTTCATGCCTCATGTTCGCTCTTTCGTGCCTGAGGTTTAGGGCTTCTACTTAAGTCTTGTGAGGCCTGTAAACACTGTTCGCTCTGAAGTTCTTTGGGTTCGGATTTTGTGGTGTAGAGTCTTGGGGTGTAGGGCTTAAGGTCAAATTTTAGGGTTTCGGGTTTAGAGAGGGTCTAGGGCTATGCGGGACTCAAAGGTCAAGGGAGTTGGGGTTCAACTTTGTTGATTATGGGTTGGGTCCTGGGTAAGGTAAACTACATGTACGGTTAACCCTCCTTCAGCTGCCTTGAGCACAAAACAAGGAAACACAATCCCTGTGTCAGGCCCGCATCGGGGTGTGGAGCCATCTTTCATAGACATACTGTGCGACTTAGGCAGGCAAGAATGGTACGGGATTCAGGGTGTTGATGCTTTTCCCGGTTTCGGGAGGAGGGCTTCAACATACCATGTAAACACACTTAACACTTTAACCACATTTGGGCTTGCTTCCCAAGTTTTCCTATCATATGCCTTGGAGCCTCGCAGGAAAGGGCTGAAGGTTGAGAGCTAAGTTTAGAATTCGTGGTAGGGGCGACTGGGTTAAAAAACTCAGGAGACATGAACGGGTGATGTCTTCTCTGGCACAAGACTGTTGATGCCTGCCGCCGTTGATGGGGTCATGGATGCTGCTAAGCCTCTCACAGCGTTCCTGTTACCCTCAGATGAAGACGGACGTAGAACGGTTTTTCACGGTAACTAGCCGACAACCTGAAGAGCCTCGAATTGGCGAATCCTGGTCCACTGCCACGAAGAAGTACGGAGGAGGGGCATTGACAACCTTCCGGGGGGGGGGGGGGNGGGGGGGGGGGGGGTCATTGGGGAAAGAACGTGTGCACCGCGGGGCCACGGGGTTTGGCCATTGAGGTGCGGGGCTGTCGGTGGAGTCTGTACGGAGTTTATCATAGGGTTTTCAGGGATTGAAAGATGAGGTTGAGAATTTAGACGAACCATGGAACCATCTGTTCATTCCACTTGTGATGAACCAGCATTACATCCAATGCATGCGAGGTTACTCCTTTCATCTCCGTGGGGTTTCAACTACACAAGAACCAGTGCCTTCGACAGACACGCAGCTCTGCAACCTTGAACTTGTCAGAATATCCGTGTATCATCTTAAAATCCAGGAAGCCGTAAACAGGAACCCTGTAAAACAACTCGTGTGCATGCCGGTCAAGCTGTGCCCTGAAGCCTGGGCCTGCGAAGCTATGCGAGCCCCTAAACGTCTTCAGAGTCTGGATACATGTTTCAGGTTCAGCATATGCAGATCTCCCCGTTTTCAGGGTTTCCCCGAGCTTCCCCGACAAGGAAAGGCAAAGGGAACAACATTGCAGAGAAAGGAGCCTGCACCCCCTCTCGGCGCTGGCGCTTCACTGCAGGCGGGGGAGAAGCAGCCGCGAGGAATTGCCGCAGTGTCATCGGAGTCTCCTGGGAAGTGGCTCTAGTCGCTAGTTACACTTCACGTTCCTGCAGCAGCAGCAGCAGCAGCAGCGGTAGAAGAAGGAGGAGTCGAGGGTGGGAATGCCTGACACCAGACCGCCCACTGAAATTGTGTATGTCAAAAAGTTCAAACTCGCCGAACTCCAAACCGCATCACTGAACCCGACAGTCCCACCCTCTACGCTCCACACCCTCAAATCCCAAGACTGCCAAGCCTTAAGAATCGAACCCGGCATGCGACCTGAAGCCATCCATGTCCGAATGCCAAATAATGAATTGTCGAAGCCTGCAAGCCCTTTCAACACGTCAAGGGGGTCCTACCACTGCACAAAATATACCGTGTACAAACCCTCATGAGCAATTCCCAGACCTCAGCAGTTTCAGAAACCCTCTTGAGAAAGCGCCTGCAAGGAAAACACTCAGAGGGCAAAAGAGACACCTCCACCAACCCCACCACCCCTCCAAACCCTAACACCTCGCCCGCCGTCAACACAGATGTAAAACAGCATGCCCGGGCTCCAAAGAGGCATCCAAGCCGAAGTCAGAGCCGTATGGAATTGCACTTACCTCGGCTTTCGAGATTTGGGTTCCATGAGGGCTCCGGTAAGTCGGATTTTTGGCTCATGGAAGGGATTCGGGTTTGGGGTTTATGGCTTATAGTGGTTAGGGCCTCGGGTCGACAGGCTTTGTTTTGGGGCTCAGGGCTTTGGGTTTGCGGGTTTAGGGTTCAGGGGTTCAGGGTCCACGCTTTGGGTAAAGGGTTGAGGGCAGTTCGGTCGAGGGTTTAGGGTTTGGGAGGTTGGGTGAAGTGGCGACGAGGCCAACACACAATCAGAAGAGTTGATTTCAGTTGTAAACTGCATTTTGCCTCATTCTGATTCAGAGTATAAGGGACAGGATTCATGTTTAATTAATCATAATGCGGCATTTATGCCTTAGGATGGAAAGTGTTTTTGCACAGCAAAGGGCATTGGCGCTGGCAGCTGAAGCAGAAGTTGCATCAGTTTCGCAGCTTAGGGCTTAGGGTTTAGGGTCACGATGTGCTGCGAAGCAGGCCTGATATAAGTAAAACGATTGGGGCTGTCGGGTATGTATGGTACATATTACGGAACTTTGAGACATTGTATAGATGATTATTGCAACTGCCGTGACACAACACACCTGGCGTCGAAATGTCCTATTCTGAGTCGTGTCTCCACTCTGAACCTATAAAACTCTACACGAAACCTATAAACCCCAAACAGAAAGCGTTAAAAACTATGAGAAACCTGCATAGAACCAACATGAACCAACTGAGGATAAGAAATGAAGGTCAACAGTCAAATCATGCAAGCGAGCCCTGCACGCGCAAGATGTTGGCCTAGGGAAAGCGTCTGCACCGGAAACTTCGCCCCTTCTCCACCCGAAGCTTCGCACCCTACCGCAAGGCCAAGAAGCTCGAAGGTTAGGCTCAAGGCTCGAAACTGAAGACCTCGCCAAATGCACCGAAAACCCAAACCCGAAACCCTACATCCTAGACTATACAAACCTTGAACCCTGAGCCCCAAAATCCTAAACCCTATAAACCCTGAATTCTAAGCCCCCAATCTTAAACCCTATAAGCCCCAAATCCTAAACCCTATAAGCCCCAAGTTCTAAGCCCTAAATCCTAAAACCCTGAACCAACCCCTGGCCCAAGGAACCATCGCACGAGCATCTCCTGCTCGGTCACTCAAATCATCGCAGCTCCAGGGAATGAACCTGCCGGCTTATTTGGGTGTTTTGAGGGCTCCTTCAACGGATCTTTAAGGTTTCGATTTAAAGGGAACTTTAGGGTTTCAGGATTCAAGACTTGGATTCGGGGGCTTCCTCGGATTTAGGTTTAGGAATTTCGGATTTGGATTCTCGGGTTTGGGTTCAGGGTTTTACGCTCTCGCAACTCGGACACAGCCAGACGAGGTTCTTGGTTCGCGGTCGGACTACACTGCCAGCTGAACTGAACCTGACGGGTTTTAGGGTTCAGGCTTTCGGGTTGGAGATTCAGAAAAAAGTAAGGGAAACCAGTAGAAACATGTACTTAGCCTGGCTACTTCGATTGAAATTCACCAGCATGCCAGGAATTGCGGGGCTGCCTCCCGTCGGCGCCGCAGTTGTCGAGTGGGCTTTGGTTGCCTGGCTCTCAATGTGATTTTTCAATAATTTTAGCGCTCGCACTCGAGAAGCAGGCGAGGTTATAATTACGTACTCAAGTCAGTGCATCGCCTGTACAACAAGGATCATAATAGGTGACGCAGTAAACACCCGTGCCGTGATCAGGGTTAGATGCACGACAAAACAGCTACAATGTCATCTTGGTCAGTATAGCCCGAAACAGTACAGCCGCCCAAATACTCAATCCCACCAGAAAGGGAGAGGACAGGGATTATGTTTCGACACACTCTGCCTGCGACATTGAGACTCTCAACCGAAATCACTGCAGGGACCGCAAATACTGTATGCATGTATGAGTGTCTGCCCGAAGCGGAAGACTGAACCATGATTATCCCCAAGTGCCTTGAGCAAAAAAGCTTGGAAACCTAAACTCTGAACCCAAAACGCATGAAACCGGGGCCCACTGTCACTATGAACCCCGAACCTTCGAGTCTAATCTCTGCACCCAAGTCCCAGCTGGTTGGGCTTGTAGAATAACCTATTCTGACTACAGCATTACGGATGGAGCACACTTCATATGGGCTCCGCCAGCACTGCTGCGATCATTCCAGGGACCGTGAGGCTCTAGACTTAGACCGGACACTATGAGACAGAACCCCATAAGCCCTAAACTCATCATGGCGCCCACCAGCCTGCAGGCTCCCTCTTCAGCAGGACCTCAGAAGTTGTAGTTTCTGCGGCCTATGTGCTTCCCAGTTCTGCTGAGCAGTACCAGTACAGGCCATCTGCAAACTATACAGGGTTCGGATGCTGGACGCATTGAATACACACTCTATACTATGGGCGCCTGAACATTTGAAACAGGGCTTGGGCCGGGTATATCATATCGTACCTACTGACTGACTGACTGACTGACAACGGGAGCATTAAGGGGGAACAAGACCAACCACATGCGATATGGTTGTTCTATCACACGCTTGTAATCTAATTCGCTATTGTGGAGATGTCGTCAGCTTTGGAGAAGAGCTGCACTCTACTCTTTGGATCTCTTTAAGCAACAGCAGTTCAAGCTACACCAGGTGCAGAAAGCTGCTCTCTTTTTTCTGAGCTTCCAAGTTGCTTCAGGTGCGAGGAACCTTTGAGCGACTACCCATTTCTCTGTTGAACCAGCTTTCTCAGGCGTCAGGTAGATCGCCGCAGCATTCACGGACGTCGGACGTAAGTCTTTCAGGGAGTCGGGGTACGTGGCCTTGCCGCCCATGTAGCCGTCTACGTTCTTCCGAAGGTGCCCACGGCAGCCAAATGCACCTCATCCAAAGGCGGATGACTTAGCAAGAGCTCATAAGTTTCTGTCATCATATGGATACAGAATCAGAATACTTTTCGGCTTAACATTCAGGCTTCATTCAAGTCTCCAAAGATGCCTTCACTAGACTATGGGTTTGTTCTGAGAAACACCTACCAGCACAATCGAGTCGTCCTAGCTCGACATTGCATGCTATGAGCACCGTTGGAACACCGAGCAAATATCTCGTTGCCTGCAGATTCTTCGGGTCGCAAGGTCAAACAGCAAGTTGCCACAAGAGAAACTCATGAAACTGAGAGTGGATTGCCACAAAGGCCCCGTAACGAAAGCTCCGAACCCTCGATCCCAATCCTCTCCTGAAGCCCCAAGGTCAAAGCTTTAAAACACCCCCCACATGCGACCTAGAGATTACCCTAAACCCCAAAACCCTGAACTCTTAAAAACCCAAACATCCCTAAAACCGAAACAGATTGCCTTGGCCGACTGCTCCCCGAAATGTCTCGCAAGAAGGCCCCGCAGCATTCTCGGCGTCCCACCTTAAGGGTTTACGCTGTCACAACTCGGATTTGGGTAGTTCTTTGAATCAGGGTCCCTACGTCGGTCCCAAACATAGCACGGCACCCTCATAAACGGCCCACTAACAGGACCCTAATTAGAGAACTTGGACTTCGGATGAGGTCTCTCTCAATTCAGTCGCCACTACTTCAGGGTTTTTGGCAGCACAATCACTCTGAGCTCAAAGCCTGTGCACCTCCACATCCCTACTTCAAGGTTTAATAGGGTTTACCCGAAATTCCAAAAGCACACGGGGAGGTGTGGGTTTACGGGATCGTCGTCAGTTGGGGCACGAAGCCGAAAGAGCCGAAACCACGGCGAAGCCTACAGCCGAAGCCCTAAAATCGTGAACCCTCAGCCCGGAGATCCCCGCAAGCCCTAATGTAGGAACCTGATTAAGAAACCCTGGGTCTTCTTTATTAGGGTTCCATATATGAATCCTAATATTTTGGGGTTATAAGGGCCGGTGTTTCTTAATCAGGTTCCTACATTAGAGCCTTCTTGAGGAAGGGGCTGCAGTGCCCATGCCGTAGGGCTTAACCCCCTTTTTTGCATCCGGTCTTGAGAAGTCGGCCGTGGACGGTTCAAGCCCTAAACCCCAAACCCTAAACCCATGCGAGACGCGTGGCATCATGTGAAGAAGGACTCCTTGGAGTAGCTCATCCCCGCAAGTAGAGGACCATTTCCTCAGGGATGATGGTAAGGTCAGTTGAGGGTTTAACGTCTTGGAACACCGCAACTCGCCTTCCAATGATTAAGAAGAGTACGATTTTTAGCCCAAGAAGAGTTTTTTTTGGGTAGTTTCGGTAGGCTGCGATGTTTCCATCTATTGACGCTGGGTCTATGATGGGTAACCTGTCGCAGAGGCTAATGCCGTTAGGGCGAATATGAAATTTTCAGACAACCCGGGACCCAAGTATGGGTCCGAAAGAAATAGTATCCTCAAGATAAGCGATCCGATCACACAAGGGAAAAAGCCCATATACGGTTGGGGTTTAGCAAGTAGTCTAAAGCTGCGACTGCAAGATCTGGCTGTTGACTTACGACTTTCAAAATTCAGGGCTTGAACTTTGGTGCCTAATGCAGACTCACACAAATCTCCCGTGAAGTTTACTATGACGAAAATTCAATAGGTATTGGCAGTTGAGGACAGAGGATGTACTGCTTAGAGGCCTACATTATATCATACTCTAGTCGGGTACTATGAATTTAGCCGGGCACGCAGATCTTCACGGAACTTCTGGGACAGGATGGTAGACTGGTGGTCTCAAAAGTTTACGATGCGGCCAACAGGTCTTTTGTCACTCGCTCTCGACAAGTCAGGCGTGGCCAAAAGGTCTAGATGGAAAGGCGAAGATGGAATGTTGGGCATCACTATGACCTTACCCACTCAAACCCTGTAAGCCGCACACATAAGCTTACTTAAAACGGCACCCCGCGCCCTAAACCCTGAGATCTTGAAAGCCTATCTAAACCTCTGCAGGCTGCTATACCTGAGTCTTTCAGCTCAGGATTTACGGCTTAGGGTTTAGAGGTTTAGGGAACTAAGCCCATTAATGGACACCCATGTCCTCGGCCCAGAGAAGCGAGGTATCTTGCACCTCACAGCCACCTAACTCCTCTTGACAGCGAGACCTGGGCTCTGTTCGGGCTTCGGATCAGCTTCTGAGGCGGATAGTAAGTCCCTAGTGCACTTAGTTGCTGAGTTCATAAGCCCCCAAAAAGTGTACACTTTTGATATTATAGTGGGTAATATTATCCCAAAAAGTGTACAGTGTATCCACTCAGCTACTATGTGCACAGTCATGGCATTTGATTCTGAGTTTGATCCCTTCTTATAGCCTGGAGTGTCCATCTCGGGGGAGTGTCCATCTCAGGTAGCGATGTAAGGGACGGCCTTCATGGTTCCAGGCGACATAAGACTGCATCTGACTTTGGCACATAGACCGTTGATGAAACCATGATTCAAGGACCGGCAAGAATTGAATACACAGTGGAATTATAGATTCTGATATTACCAGGGATGATGAACAACCTGTCTGCGGTAATCAGTGCAGCTTCTCATAGCTGGCTGGGTGGCATGGTACTGCGCATCCAGTTCTTAGTGACAGCCAGTGCTTCAGGTCCTCCGAGATCTATGCACGGAGCTAGAACATTCGCGCACAATACAGTACAATCTGATATGGTGTAGAGAGTTTGTTGCATGTCCTTCTGTCGATAGGTCAAGTAGGGACCCCAAAAAACCTAAATGCAGCAGTAGAGAATCCTGACGCACCGGTTTGCAAGAAAGATTTCGCCACAGCAGGGCGGAACGGTGACTCACCTACCGATTTAATTATGCCCCAGAATACCCTACATTGCGGTACTACCTCATGTTTTGAATTATCTGAGGATTCAGGTAAAACCCTCAACCCTAAAGTGCCTGTTGCTGCCAAGGTCGACGTAGTGGTTCATGCGAAGATTGTCCTCCGACTGCCATCACCCAAGCATTCCAGGCTTTACGAAAGGCTTCGCGTCTTAACTCTTCTCGGAACTTTAAAACCCTAAACCCGCACGCCGAAGGCCTTCTAGAACCCTTCAAAAACGGCCTTCTAGAGCCCTCATGCTTTCATCATTAATTATATACTAGGCCCGTCCTAAACCCCAAGCGCTAAAAAAAACGTCCTTGGAGATGGACACCACGGCCTGATCATCGGCCCGTGCTTGCGCCAGGTGCACTGCTGTCTGGAGCACGTTGATCTCAGTGCGGAGAGTTTAGGGGGGGAGAGTAAGGTTTTGGGGTATAGCATGGTGTCGCCATATCACTAATTCAGTATCAACCGAAAACCGAAACAACATAATGATCACAAGGAATAGTGATAACATGATGTAATGTGTACCGAAAGGTGTTTATTCAATGAGTTCTGCTTGAAGCTGGAGTTTTTGGTTCAAGGTTCAGGATTTCGGCGCTCACGCTCACTCGGACCTTGCCTTAAGGCGAGACTAGCCACAAGCCCGGGGACCGTCTCTTCTGAAGCTTAAAACCGGATCCCAGAAACTTTGCGTGTAGATCTCTCAACCCCGGAGGCCACCCAATACTCCAAAGTAGCTACGATTTTAGACTTCAGGCTCCGATGTAAGTAGGTAATCTACGTATACTTGAGTCCACAACCAAAACCCTAAGCAGTCCCTCAACCTAAAAGCAATACTATGGAGCCTTTGGATTAAGGGTTCAGGGTTTAAAGTTTTGCGAATTAGATACGATTCTTAATAGTTAATTTAAGAACCCGAAAGCATCCCACAGCGCGGACGAGATGCAGGATCCACGATGAAGGCGAAGGGCTGGAAGTGGACGGCATCCTCCTGGGAACCGAATCTCAGGGGCACTTCTTTTGCTTTAGGGTTCTGGGTTCAGGGTTTAGGGCCTAGGATTTAGGGCTCCAGGGTTTAGGGTCAGGCATGCTTAATGTTGTGGGAAACTTGCGCAAAGTTTAGCTCCACAATAAAGCAACAGAACTGCTTTAGAATAGGGTTTCGGATGTAGGTGGATGTAGGGCCCGGCCCCTGATTACTGGAGCCTGTGTGTCTCACTTTGGCAAAGTGCGTCCTCCGCGCCCTTCATGCTCGCATCCTGGCGAGGCGGTGGAGGTTTCTCTGAAGTAAAGGTGCTTTGAGAATACACTAAATCATGAACTCTTAACTCTCACTCCGAAGGGAACTGAAACTTTGAGTATTCTGCTGACCGGCTCATAGGGAGTTTTGGGGATGGGATGTGGAGCAGGCTGTAGGCGGCAAGTCTCTGGCCCGGTGAAGCCAAATGCTTTGGGAGGCCGAAGGGCTGGTGGCAGCATCTACACTTGGTTTAGGGTTTAGGGTTTGGTTTAGGGTTTAGGGTTTAAGGTTTAGGGTACACTTGAAGCATCCTAGAAACCGAGCCACCTACACAATGGCCTTACACTCCAAGTGAGCTGAAAACATAACCGAATTCCCTGAACGCTTGGTCCGGGCCCTAAATCCTGACTGAACCAAAGCACGACAAGACGAGCCTCGCTGAATTCCAGGCCACGCTTGTGCGTCCAGCGGCTGAAGATCGTGGAGCCTCAACGAGAAAGTCACCAGAGAGCCCTGTTTACCCACTAAATGCAGGAAACCACCTCACAACATGGCAAAAGCACCCCTATGTATAATTTCTGTTGAGGGTTCTCGGGTTTAGGGTTGGGGTCCACATCTCTTATCGAGCTATCTTCCTTTGTTGAGGGGTACTTGCATGCACGGGATTCGGTGAGATCTCCAGAAGAGCTGAACTGAGGGTTTAGGGGTTCAAGGTCTCAAGGTTTCGGCGCTGACACTCGGACAATGGGTTTAGGCTAGGGCTTCGGGTTTTAAGGTATTTGGCCACTGACTCAGGGCTTGTGGACGACGTGGTAGCTACTTGGCATCATTTGGAACCCAGGGATTGTGAAGTGTCTCCATTTGGTTTAGAAACCCTGGCGCTATAGCCCCAAAATATTGGATTCATACTGATTCATATAGGTTGCCCTAAGAAAGACCTAGGATTTCTTAATCAGGCTCCTATGTTTCTTTTGCGCCAGAAGCCTCAAGCAATGAATCCTTAGAGCCTGGGCCTGACAGGGTTAGGGTTTAGGATTTAAGGCTTACGGGGTTTAGAGCTTCAATTTAAAAAGCAAAGCTACCCGGAACCATGGGCCCTTCACCACCTTCGTCCATGCCAGCGCCGCCCATGGGCTCCTGCACCGAAGCACTGGTGGAAAAAGGTCTGTTCACCGGAGAGCCCAATGGAGGGGCTTAGGGGTGTACGGGTTTAGGATTCCTGGGCTTTTAAGTGGCCAGGGAGAAAAAAGTATAAACTTTTATTTCATAAAGGTTCCTTATTTAAGAAAAAGTTGTGGTTCTCCAAAGCCCAGATTCAGAGTCTAGAGCCAGATACGCCTGAAATGAGGAATCAACCTCGAATTATGTGTCATATATGAGTAGTTCTCTGTATTAGCGCACCTGTTTAGGCCACCCAAACAGTACGGCATCCTTTTGAAAAGGACCCTAAGCACAACTACCCATATCGATTCCGTGAACTTCCTGGGGTTGGGCTATCGGGCTCCACCTGCCTGCCTTCAGCCTCGCACTGGTGGATGAAGACTTGAACCTGAAAACTTAAAAAACCCGAGACCCCAAACAGGCTGGATTCACACAAACTGAAATGCCTGGAAGATCTCGAAGACAGCTACACTGGGCACCTGCGCGGCTGTAGTCAAGATTTCAATTTGGCAAAATGTTGCGGCATATTGTACTGTAACTCTAACACGGAACCTTAAAGACAGTCTTGGCAATACTTCAGGCCCCTATATCCCAGAGGCTCCAACGTGCAGATATGGTAGAGAGTAGGTTTTCCGTTGCTATAGTAGAAATTGCTATCATGGTTTGGGTAAGTATCCCCCCATGTCGGTACTTAGGACGCTTTGGGTGTTGGATCAAAGGTTCACGTGGTTGAGGGGATGTCTGTTGGCTACCTTGCCTTGGGCTATGACCGGTGCATCCAGAGTCTGGATGCAAGTCGAGCACCGAAAGAACAAGATCAGTGAGACGTCATGGCGGAGCTTCAGAACATGGGGGACTCAAGCAAGAATTCTTACTAGACTTAGAGGATCAATGGGCTTAGTACCTTAATCGGGATTGTCCTAAATTGCTGCTAACCTGATTACTGAGTCCTTCTCGATCCTCTAAACACCCCCCTCAACCCTATGAAACCCCTGCTTTGAATCCTAGAAGACCCTTCTGAAACCCCCTTTCTAAGTCCACCGATCCTTTAAAGTATACTACAATATACTACAAGGTAAAGCATACTACAATGTACTACAAGGTAATGTAGTATCATATAGTATAATATATTATCTTATAATATCACATGATGTAACATCACAACATATAAATAAGGAAGGACCCGAAGACACACCTCGCTGGCCCAAGTCTTGATCATCTCCGGCAGTTTCACAACCTTTGGAGAGCTTCAAGGTTTTTTGGGTGTAGGGGGTTTAGGGTTTGCGGCTTTGGGGTTTAGGGTTTAGGATGCCTGAACCCAAGTCTTCAGGATGAAACAATCCGTGATCGAAATCATTGCCGTGATCGTTTCGCTCACTGCGTTTCGCGACAGCACCTTTTTTAAAAAAATTCAATCAAGTCAAAGTTATATTTCTCCGTTTCTTGACACCTGAGAGGTAAAAAAGTGAAGATTCCTATCCCTAAACCCAAAACCCAAACCCTAAACAACGACCTCCTGAGCCCCCGAGCTCCGATCCCTCCGGAAAGTCCGAACGATGCCAGGGGTAAACCTTCATGTACATAGAATAGAGGCTCCATAGTAGTTCCTTTTCGGGATTCATGTTTGTAATCCCAAAAAGGAACTACTATGGAGCCTATGGGTATGGCTGAGGGTCCACAGAATCTGAGGGCCCAGGGCTTGATGGTTCAGGGGCTCCGGGCTTGATGTCTGTAGACACTTTAATTACAGGGTTGGACCGCAAGTATTACCTAGCATTGTTGTCCTTGGGGCTTATGCAGTTCCAGCTATGAGTCAATGAGGGTCTTTAGGTTTCAGGGGTTATCTGCTCTGCTATCGTTATAGTACGGACCACAGCCGCTGTTAGGGTCGTACTTACCCTTTCCAACGGCTGAACCCCGTCCCAAAGCCAAGACACGGGAAGACCCTTTCCCAAGAACGGCGAATGCAAGTATTCTTCCTTGGCCGCAGAAGAGAACGCTTCGCCCGAAGGGAGAAGGTTGCCGCTTTCGGTGCAATTTTAGGTAGAGGTGCTTGGAGTTTTGATGAGTTGCAGGTCGAGAGAGGCATCAACCTGGGTGACGAAAAACATCGAAATGTTTCGCGCAAGGCTGCAGAACAGGATCTGGCAATGCAATGACTCAAAGTTCCGAACCAAAGTCCCCAGGAACGCCCTGGCTTACAAATTGCTTCGAGCCCCGAACCCTCAACCCAAACAAGCTGCCATGTTGTGCACCACCACCACCCAGTCGGATACTTGGCGGTTCTCCCACACGCACAGCCTCGGACCCACCGTGAAGGAGGGGAGCAGTCCTTTGAGGAGGTTTCCCTTCTGAGTGTGGCTCCTCCTTGTGGTGCTTTCGTTGCTATGCTATATTCTGCTGAAGCCTAAGCACAAACTTTCCAGGGTTGAGTCCTGATTAGTGCCTTGGAGACGACTTGATCCATACATCCCGATACTGTTTATTTTGCGACTACCCCCAACCTCCAAACCGGCTGCAAGATGATGGTGCTCAAGGCTCAAGGGGGATTGAAACTTGATGTATCCTGCGTAATGAACACTACGCCCAAGAACTGTCGAAAACTTCCGAACTAAGCATCGTGCGCCTTGTGTCACTGCCCCGGACAGCCAGCCAAGCCCTAATTAAATGTACTAGAAATGGTGCTCACAAGCATAGGTTGTGACAGCAAAACATGAACAAGACGACCATTGATTCAGGCTATCATGACGATGGCAAAGATGGTAGCGATGCTGATGACAGTACTACTGATCACGTCGTTTCTCCCTGGTCCTTCTCTGGACATCACTTCTCTGGTTAGGTATTATTGCTGCTTCAGAATGTTTTGCCAATGAAGCCCGAAAAATAACCAAACCGAAAGCCCCAAAGCCTAAGCCCCGAACCCGAAAATCTAAACCCCAAGCACAAAACCCTAAAGTCTTACACAGTGAGTTGAAAGACCCCCAAAAAGGCAAAACCGGAGAGACACAAGATAGAAGTTCCTAATTGCTCATAATTATCAGACACCCTAAACCCTAAGCCCTAAACTCTAAACCCAAAGCCCTGAATCCCTAAACCCTACTCAGCAAGCCGCTCGATCGCATGCGGCTCCAGGAGGACCTGTCCTTGGGCTCGGATCTTTCTAGAGTGCGGATTTTGTTTTTTGGGCTTAGGGTTTAGGATGTAGGGCTTCAGAAACGTCACACATGAGAAGCCCGGAAACATCAAACAACACCCTTTTAGGAGCCCTAAGCGCGCGATCCTTCGAGGAGCCCTTGAACAAAAACCATTAAAGTAGCACCCCTTACAGGAACCCTCAAAGGACCCCAAACCCCTAAAAAGGAACCCCTGAACGGAGCCTTAGGAGAAGCCGGGCAGCGCCGCTCGCTCCGAGGACTGGCTCTCGTGGCAGCCAAGGAAAGCTTCGAAGAGACTTCCTGGAGATTCGGGAAAGCCTCGCTCTCTCAACCCTAGCCTAAACCCCCAAACCCTAAACCCAGATTCGGGTTTTAGGCTTTAGGGTTCTTCGACGAGATTACCTGGAGATTCGGATTTTACGGCTTGTAAGGCTTTAGGGTTTATACGGTTTTAGGGCTTAGGGCTTGGGGCTTTAGGGTTCCAGGTAAGGGATTGGAGTTCAAGAGCCTTCTTATACATATGTATGTAAACATATACAGATGTTATGTGCATACATATTTAGACAGATACTTACATAGATAAATCTGTAAGTATGAGGCTTTACACTTTTTGCCTGAACGAGTTTCGGATTTGAGGTTGTAGGGTTCAGGGCTTCGGGTTCAGGGCATTTCTAGGCATCTATTAGGGCTCAAAACCAGGGTGTCCAACGCAAGGGCTCAATGAATAGACACCTTCAAGAGGAAGGGGCTGAAGAACGCGGAAGGTATAAGAGTTTCGGCATTGGTTAAGAAAAAGACGACGATAAGAGCATGCAGCCGTTTAGTGTTTAGCTTGAAAATATTATAGGGAAGTTTCAGAAGAGGTTTGGAAGTCAGTTGGTAGGGCGCTAAGGGGGCATCGACAAGGATTCAGGGCTTGGCACTTTGGGGCTTCGGAGTATCAGCGGAGGCCTTTATATCGAGGTTACACAAGTTTAAAATGGTGGTTCAAGGGAGTTTGGAAGGCGTGTGTAAGGTTGTGCATGCGGGGCTTTACAAGCGCCTGTAGAGCTCTCCGATTTTCCTTGTGGTTTGGTTTTGGAATGGAAGCAACCATACAGCTTACACGTCCTTGAATAGCATCCCTAAAATCTAAAACACCAATCGACTAAATGGGGCAAGCACGCACTGTTAAACTCATACCCGCAACCCTAAACCTATATACCTCCCTTAACCCCAAATCCTAGAACCCTAAAGCCCCCTCCACCAAAGCCTATGCCTAACTCCCTCCCCAAATATACGAGAGTTCGGCAAAAGTCCTTCGGAAAGCGCGGATGGTAGGAGACGAAGCCCCGGTCGACGTAGGAGCGGACGTAAGGCTCGAAGGACCTCGTCTTCTATAAGGGCTTTAAAACAACTAGAACAAGGCTCCTTTGAAGGGTCCTTTAAGAGCTATATAATTAATAAGGGCCTGCATAACAAGAACAAGGTTCCTCTAAAGGGGTCCTATAAGATTTCTGTAAAAGATACGAGAAAGGTTACAAAAGGTGTTTTGTTCTTTTATAAAGGCCTTACTACTTGGAGTCCGGTTTTGGAATAAATAAATAAATAAATAAATGGATAATTCTACATATATATACACACAAAAGTATACAGTTACGATGGACTTCTGTAAAAGACTTAGCACATTAGAATCGGGATTTTGGGGGTGTATAGGCTAGCTTCGAGTTGTAAGTTATAGTTAGTTAAAAGCCTCACGAATGGTATTACTGAGTTCTTCCAATAATATATTATGCCGAGGAACAGGATCTGGCCAAAGTCGTTGCTTGAAGGGCTATACGGCTATACACACGCGTCTTCTAAGGTGTGAGAAGAATTCTGCTACCGGCTACACCTCCATACATATATCTTGCCATGTGTTTGCTTGTTCTTTCCTTTTATGTATTATCTGTACTGTATCTTACAGGGGTCTCATAGGCAATCTGCGGCTGCCTAAATAACACTGCAGTCTGCAATTCAGGAATATACCTTTGCAGTGAAGCGGCCCATCCGTGTCGAACACCTCAAGAACGGCTGGGAGGTTGAGGATCAGAGTTGTAAGGTTTGGGCGGGGCGCATGGTGTTGCTAGTCATCGGCACTCTGTACTATAGCAATCACATCTGCATTAGCTTAGCTCTCCTATTCAATAGCCGGGCCCTCAAACTATAGAACAGAGACCACATATTATGTAAGGCCAACACATTTGGAGTTCTCCCATTTGCCATCTAAGTTGGCAGCAGCAGCAGCAGCAGTAGCACAAACCATGAGACCGAAGCTGACTCACCAGGTTCATGGCTTCGGTCTCTAATGTTAAGGCTCAGCCTTTCGGACTCGAAACTCACCTTCCGGACCCAAACAATGACGGCATAAAGCCCGAGGCAATGCCTTGAGCCCAGGGAGATATGCTACCAAAAAGGCCATGCAAAGACTAATGTAAACCGTAGACCCCTTGGGCCCTTTAGCCCACAGCGCAAGCCCATATCGAAAACCCCATGCTGGTCTGTCTATACACTTCTCTGAACTGTGCAAGCTTTCGTGCGCAGCATAAGCCATTGTGATGAGGGGCCGTGAAGTGCTCGATGCCAATGGCCAAGTGGTAGTTAATCCAATCCTCCACCTGACTAGAGCTGAACCTTTCTAGAGCTCATGTAGTCAATATGCCCTGCTTACATGCCCCGCAGTCACAAACCCTAAACACCCGGACCTCCCAGTAAACCTCAGACAGTGATATTCCCGAAGCCATCTTGGCAATCCTACTTGAGAAAGAAACCTGTTCCTATGCAGGTATAGAATGAGAACCTGGGTTGGATCGGGCACATGAGGGATGTTGCAAGCTTATGTGGCCTTGGTCTCATGGTTCTCCAAGATCGGGTCCCCTTTCGGGCCACTGTTACGTTTAAGGCTTCGGACATCTTTGTTTTGAAAGGGTCCTTAGCAAGGTGACAGTGCAATTTTAATCAAGACTCCCTCGGGTCGAGAGAAACATTCAACACCCCTTCCCCGTTCGCAAACCCGGAACCTTCAACTCTCTCTAAACTTTGGACCCCTTCTGCCAAGCTCCAGACTCGAAAGCCCTAAACCTCAACCTCTAGATCATGTGGAATCTCAGAAAGCAAGGGGGTTTCGCGTAGACTACATAGTGGGACTATTGTTGCAAGGACTCTTGAATAGGGATCCCCAATTGGGGCTCCGCACTCCTACAAGTCGGACATCCCAAATGAAGTCGGTAGGCTTTCTACAGCGCTCTCGGTTGCAAAGATTGCAAAGGGGAGTACATGCATGAGCTGTTTCGAAATTCGCATAAAAACTCAGTTTCCAGCGGGTGGTTGCATGCAAACCCCGAGACACATCATCTGGAGTAGTCCTTCTTGTTGCGCTGCGCAAGTTGCAATGTCGAGGTGTGAAACGGTCTGCAGCGGCTTATGAACATCTTCAGGGCCAAGGCCACTTGTAGATCTGCGCCACAGGGGTTCCGTCCTTTGCCTGCATATACCGGAAGCGATAGCAAGAGGATTCGAAAAACTCCTTGCCATAGCCTGGGCTCTTCTAGGCGGCCGATCGTTCATTCCTATCAAAGCAAACTAGACTATACTATACGACAAGAACATTCGATACTTAACGGCTTCCACTATTGTACCAAAACTTGACAAATTGCCAAAAACCCTATGCGCGAACCCCTAAATCCTTAACAAAGGCCCAGCGGCCGGAGGTCCCTTGAGAAGGCCCGAACTTCTTACGTAGCTCGGCCTCGTCAGTTTCTTAAAGAAAGGGAGCTCTAAGAAATATAGGGTACTAGGAGTTTATGCAGGGGGGTTTAGTTTAGGGTAAGTAAGAGAGCTCTAGGGAATAGGATTAGGGTTCTATGTTACTGCCTCGTCTTGCACGTCGGCCAGGGCGCAAACAACTTCGTCCTTGCATTGCAAGAGCTCATCGACCTGGGAGCGATCTAGGGCCACTCTGAGGGCTAAGGGTCTAATGTTGGGGCCTTCATGCTTGAAATGGGGCTTTGGCATCTACTCCCGCCACAACCTGCTGGGTTGGGGGGTTTAAGTTTGGGTTTAGGCGGGGGTTAGAGAATAGATGCCAGAAGTCTCCACCCCATGCAGAAAGGCTGGAAAGGCTCAGCCTAACGCTCGCTCCTTCACTTCAACAACCGGGCCCAGAAAGTTGAAACTTAATAAGATAGATAATATGATAGGCCGAAAAGTTTAATTTAAAGTTCTCCCAGTGGCTATCTATCTATCCCCAATGCTCGACCAGGCACGTCTTGGTCCGTCTTGGTGATCTTGCCCTCTTGGACCCTCTTCTCCAGGCGTGCTTTTCCTGGGCTTCGGGGTTTGCTTGGGGATAGAGGGCTTCAGGGCGATGCTCGAAGATTGAAGAAGTGCGAGAAGCAGGTATCATAACATTCAACAGCCTAAGATAATTTCACCCAAAGCATTCGCACACCTTCAAGCGACAAGTTTGTGCACAAATCCAATCCACTTCCCGACCCCATCCCCTCACCCCCTGCGGTATCTAAGCCCAGGATCGCTTCAACGTCTTCCTCAGTTGTCATGCAAAGGCGAGGTCAGGGGTTCAATGTTTACTGCATTCCGGATTCGGTGGCTTGAAGCCTTAGTGGCATTGGGTCATTTTTAGGGTTACGGTTTATAGTCAGTTTATAGTATATAGCATAGTCTATGCAATGCTATGCTTAACATTTTCACGGCTTAGGGATAAGATTCCATGTGAAGAGCTCGTGGACGGGCTTTACGGAATCGCAGCTGAAAGCTTGTGTGTATAAGGATCATTCGTTTACAATTTCGACTTCCCGGAGGTTTATACGAGATGAAAGAAAGCAAAACCGCTTCCCAAGAAGGGCCCGAGTTTCTTGCCGGGTGGTCGCGCGGCCTCCTCGGCTTTGCGCTTCTCTTTGGCAGCTTTTGCCTCAGTGGTCGGGATAAAAGCTCCATTCAAGGCGCTAGCTGCTTAATCATCTCTTGCGAGTTTCCTGGTCTTACCGGGTCGAGTTAACTACACTATAGCCCGATTCCGCGATTGCAGGTGCTTGCGTCTCCCGGCAGAGGTGTTGAACCATGCGACGAGCTTCCCGAAAGGAGGAAGGAGCTGGCTATTTCTGCCACTCTCTCGCTCGGTCTCTCTCTGACTGCCTCGGCCTCCTTTTGTCTCGCTTCCTCCTTCTTGCGACGGTTTGCCTCCGTGCAGGTTTCGCGGCGATTTGGGGTGGCTCGGTCTTCGGGTTTACGGGGAGTGCAGGCGGTTTAGGTTGCCCCTCCCCTCTTCCGATGCATGTCTTTTTCGACACACGTGAAGAAAACCGGAACTAATGTAGGCCCTCGTATAGGTTCTGGGGCATAGCATATTCTTTTCGTACATTGCGGAACCTTAAAGTATGCTATTGGAAAGTAATCCGGCCTCCATATTAGCCCCGGATTGAGGGCCCCGTGGCTCGAGTGCTCAGACGCAGACCTTCCACTTCTCGATACATGTTTGGATTTAATAGAAGCCCCTTACAGGTGGGCAGTTCTTCTTCCATTGTACTCCCATAAGAACCCCTTTACCTTATAGGAGTGGTATGGGAGGCTTATGGGAAACTACCCACCTAATAACTACCCACCTGTAAATGGCTTAGATTTAAGGCATTTAAGGCTCAGCTCCAGGCCCAATGCCCTAAGATTTTGGGGCTTGTACACACTATACGTTTGGGGTTGTGACCTCCAGGTGCATTTCAACTTATCTGTGGATCCAAAAACCTGTTTACGTGGTTCTCCCCCGAAAGGTATGGGATTTGAGCTTCTATAATCTTCTATGTAGCAAACGTGTGTTCCAAGTTCCGGGACCTAATTCGCGCCTGTTTTGAAAAAAGCCTGTAGCCAGCATTGGACCAGAAACCCTACAAGCCCTAAACCCTTGAAGCCCTTGACCCGAGGCCCTCGTCCCACAGGACACCCTAAACTCTAAACGCTACACCCTGAACCCTCACACCAAAACCCCTAATCCCGAACCCCAGCATGAGACCCCTGAGCACTTTTAGCCCCCCTCGATCCTGCCGATCCTGCCTCAGACTCGCCCGGCAGCTGTTTCTTCGGCACTTTCGGCTTCGGGAGTGCAAAAGGATTGTCCCCTTTCTTGGAGATGCGCCACTTCCCCATGGCCGAAGGTGCAGTACAGAGGTTAACAATTCGAAGAGATTATTTCAGTCAAGGTTGGGCAATGCTGCACGCTCATCAAGCAATGGCTAGGTTAAGGGTTTATAGTTTATGGATGTTCAGGCCTGAGGGTGTAGCGAACTCGCCTTCTTGAGAAACGGAACTGGAGACGGCCCGTCTATTCTTGACTTAGAGCCTCAGGGTTGTTATTGTTGCGAACCCCCAGATATCCTGGCTTCAAGGAGTCGGGTCAGGCTGGTCATATCCTTCAAGCCACATGGACGAACAAGCATGCAAGTTGATTGAATCGCACCCGCCAGAACCACAAAACCCCTTGCAATGCTTGTAGCCATCTAGACGCCACATCAAGAACTCGTTGCCCTAGATGGGCAAAAGTGTTATATGGGGAGCCGAGGCTTTGGGGCATACTGAAGTTCTGAATGTGTACGCTGTTAATATGTGACATACATAGATGTA
Organism: Symbiodinium sp. clade A Y106; assembly: GCA_003297005.1. Lineage (NCBI taxonomy): Eukaryota > Dinophyceae > Suessiales > Symbiodiniaceae > Symbiodinium > Symbiodinium sp. clade A. The sequence continues at coordinate 201,876 of BGNK01000435.1, forward strand.
TTACTTGTTTGTCAGTCTACCTACTTTCTGATTCCCTGATTTTTAGTTCGCTTTACTTTGTTACTTGCGGGCTTGCGGGTTCAGACTGGATTAAGCTGCTTCTGGACAGGCCAGGGCAAGACGTTTAACATAATAACTATTTACTATTAGTTTAGCTCCCGCATGACTTTTTACTACTATGAACACACTTGGTTGACAGAAAGCCCTGTCTGGCAGCCGCATCTAGCACAAAACAAGTCTATCAGAAACCTGGGCAAAGACACATGCCATATGATGGACATCTTTCGTTGTCTACTTATGCCTGTGTTTATGTATTCATTGCCGGACAAATCTGCATGTTTTGTAGAGTATGTTACCCACCATACATTCCAGCAGCAGCAGCCGCATTGCTCCTGCTCAGTATCCCGTACACTGCTGATTTTGCTCAGGCCCGAATGCTAGATGGACTGAAGCACCATTGACACTGGTGCTACAGAAAGTTTATGTTTAGTCCTGTGATGCGACATGATTTTTTCGATATGGGGCTCGAAGCTAGTGGGCGTTTGAGTCGGAAACATCATGAAACGTTCCTGAAACTATCAACAGCACAACATGACGTCTTTGCACAACTTAGCTCTCCAAGAAAACTGCAATTGCTGGATGGGCGTCGAACAGCTTTGCCTGGAACTCGGCCGGGAGGTGATCCAGTTGCCTCCGCTGTCTGCACAGCCAATCATAGAGCTCCAACTCACCAGCACATCGTTTTGGGAGCCTTTGGTTCACCCCCACGAACTCAACAAGCCTGCCAAGCTGTCTCCTGAATGCACCAGCTTGAACTTTTGTCTTCTGCTCTCGTCTGGACTTCACCCAGTCCGACACGCTGGGGTCGATGTTCTCCAAAAGCTGGAGCCGCTTCTCACGCTTCCGGTTGGCAGGTTGCACAGCTCCCAGCAGGTTTTTGAGCAACCGCTTCTCTGACATTGGGCGTGCTTTGCCTCTGCTTGGCATGCGACGATGCGCATGAACGAACTGCCGCAACTCCTCCATCCATTGCTGAAAAGAGACGGTGGCATCTGTTTCCAGCCACTTTGCAGCTCGGGCCCGCAACCTGCTACATGACGAATTGAGCAGCTTCTGCACCCTTTCGGCTGAGAGCTTGTTTTTCTTCAGCTTGTAGCCAGTGTTGTGCAGCCACTTTCCCAGGGTTCTCTCCTCAAGCTGCCTGGTCATTTGCCTCGGCAGCCTTCCATGCTCTTGCGTGAAATGCTCAACCGCTTGCAACTGCAAATCAAATGCATCCTGCTGCTGCAGGACCAATGCCAGCCGATATAGAACATCTCGAGCTAGTAGCTGCGGCATATTTGTTTGCTGCAGCCTGCTGTCCATCACCCAAAGACGACACTGCAATTGTCTGATGTCTTTCTCAACAAGCCGGCGATCCGCCTGAGTTATCGCCTGCAGAAATCTGTCCAGCTGATCAGCATGGCCGCCCCCAAACAGGAGAGTGTCACCAGTGGTTTGCAGTTTGGAAGCTCGACGGTGCATCAGAATTCTGAGATTCTCTTTTGATTCCACGGAAATGGAGGGTCCGAGACCGGTGCCGTGATGTCGAGGCACAGGTGCAGCCTCCAAGGCGCCAGCAGTTGCCACCGGCAGCTGCCTTGAAGGACTCCCCTGCGCGAGAAGTGGTTGGAAGGCTGTAGCGGTAGCCATCACAGATGCAGGCGGTGCAGGATGAGTTTGAAGCGCACCCTCAACGCCCTGCTGGCCGTCAATCATCGAAGCTGGGCTCTGGGAGTTGGGACCACTGAACTCTGCTCCATCCCTGCGACCCTCACGGAGCCCTGCAGGCCCTGCACCGCTGTCTATACTTGGTCTTCGGGCTGCCGAACTGCCCCGTAGAGCAGCATCCCACGAGGCTTTGGTCTGATTGATCCCTTTGTCGGGGGCATTGGTACCCACCTGCTTGCAGGCCGCAAGTGCCGTGGCTTGAAAGGCCGTCGTGCTGCCAGGTATCAGCGCTCTAACACGCTCCGTGTCGTGCTGCTCGATATTCGTCCGGAAGCCAGAATTTCCGCTGCCTACAGCTGTGTTTGCTGCAAATGCTGTCATCGCAAACGGCGTGACCCCCGAAGAGCTAGGTATCGGCACAACAGGGCCAACCTCGTGTGTCGTTTGAATGAAATTTGCGTGCAGGGCGGCGGGTCCAAGCTCTGCACGGTGGCGGTCGCGAGTCATCGAAGTCCTAGTCGGGGACCTGGAATCTCCTGGCCTTGGCGCATTGTCGTTGTTGTTGAAGCCGCCTTCAGCCCGTTGAGCCGCGTGGCCCTCAGTGCAGAGCCCAGCAGTCTGAAGCCCGTTGGGCGGAGGCTCGGGCACCCCATCACTGCCTTTATACCTTGAAGTTTCCTCTGATCGGGCGGTCAGCTTACGGTCCCGGGAGTTCTCGCTGCCGTTCGTGGCCGTGGCACCCAAATATGCCCGAACCCGTGCATCATCCACACTGCCCTGATCCAGCTGCATGACACCGGATTCTGAGGACTGGACATGCTCCACGGAGCCCATCGTTCTGGCTTTGGACTGGGAATCTGCCGCCAGATCGCTCAAACCAGGCGGAACCATTGCAGCCCTAATCGACGTCGTGGGCATTGCAATCGCAGGCAACACGATGTGAGCCATAGGCTTCAACCGATGAGGCCGCAGCACCCGACCGATTGCTTGAATGATGCTCACATAGCTAGCCCGTGGCTCCACGAACATGCAGGTGTCGGCATTCGGGATGTTGACTCCCTCGCCGAGGACCTGAACCGTCACCAGCACATGCACCGTCTTCTGCAGCTCCCCGGAAAATTCGACCATCACCCTCTCTCGCTCTTTTCGGCGTGTATGCCCGTTGATGTGCCACGCTGCCAACCCGAGAATCTCCAACACCTGCCGAAATCGCTTGGCTTGTGCCACGGAGTTGCAGTACGCAAGAACCCGCCGGAAGCGCCCAGCCTGTGACAGAAGCAGGTTCGCGAGGCAGATGTAGGGGTGGCCTTCGGTCGTCACGGGTACGGTGAGGTCATAGTCAGAAAGCACGCCCTGCTCAATCGCTTCGCCCAGACTGTACCGAAATTCCACTTCCTCTTTGTGGGTGGCCGAGAACTTGAAGAGATCCTTGCAACGCGGCATGTCTGGTGGCAAAGGGTGATGTCCTTCATCAACAAAACACGCCTCGAACTTCAGCTTCTGCAGCAGCTGCACCGAGTCCGTCACTGAAATAAAGCCCCTTGATGCAAAATCGATCTTCTTGTTGTAGCCTGTGCCCACCTTGCAGAAGCTCGTCATCTCGTCGGCGAACTGCTCCAGGAGCAAACGTGAAGGAACGGTGACCAAAACCTGCGCCCGACAGCTGGGAGACATCTTGCGACAGTTCAGCATTTGAGGCATCGTCGTTTGTTATAGCACATTAAAACAAATGAGCTCAGCACATATGCATCATGCAGTGCTGTCTGCCCGCCTTCCCGGCTTGCTTGGCTGCCAGCTCCCGGATCACGCGCGTCTTCCCGGTGCCGCAGGCCATCTCGATGACCCGGGCACCCTTGGCGCACGCCTCCAGGCAGGCCTCCTGGCACTCCCGCAAGGGCGGGTCCGACACCTGGCTACTACCAGCAAGAGACTCGCCAGATGTTGAGCCAGAAGAAGCATCCTGGCTCAGCTGGTGCAAGCTCTTCTCGGTGAGGATCTTCTGCCGGCCGCCGTACTGGTCCAGCCACTTGTGGGAGTCAGCAGAGACGTTGCAGCCGTCAAGGGTCCAGAGTGTGCACTGGGGAGCCTGCACATGCTGGCCAGTCATCCATATTGCAAACTTTAGGGCCTAGACTCGGTGCAGTTCTCAGAAGCCTCAAAGACACAGTGGGCCGTTCGCAGGAATCGCTTCACATCCTGGTGGGTGGCGTTCCCAGCCCGACAAAGAACTGTATGCCGCCCATCCAAGCTGAAGAGGTCCACTCCTTCTGTCAAACCGGGAGGAGCAGCCGCAAAAGAACATTACCAAATCCTAAAACCTGCAAACCGCGCCGTCAACCGCTACAAACCTTAACATAGAACCTTAAGTACGGCATGAAGGCGTTGAACTTCAAAGATGGAGCTCGGCTGTGCTTCCCTGAGCCCGGGCCTAGGCGCCGACGTGTGAAGTTGTGCCGCTCGAAGAACCAGGGAGGCAACTCCTTCTGCGCAATAATGGACATGCAGTCTGTCAGCGCTTCAATCTCTCCAGATACAGCTTCGACTTCCAAAAGAAAGAACCAATCCCCTTGAAGTTTCACTCTCCGCCATCGTCACTCCTGTGTAGGCACGGCATCGAACTCAAGCACCGCGGCCCAGACCAGTCGCTGCTCATCCTCGAGGAACGGCCACACCACAGCCTGCGAGTTGTGATTGGCACCGAAATCAGCCCATCGTTTCAATTGTGCTACAACAGTCAGGCCAGAATGCGCCCTCATATCGAACTTCTAGAATCACAGCCCATCTGAGGCTCTCATCCCCAGCGCAGGCCTTGCAGTTGGCTACGCGCTGCCGTACGTAAGCCCCGGTGCTTCGGGAGTCATCAAAAGAGTCACAAGAGGCTAGATGATGTTACAGCAACAAGATGAACATCAATTTGATGTGCAGAACCCATGTAATTCCAAAGTTTACTTAACATAGTACCCACCTGTAAGATCTACTGCAGTATTCTCAATATGTTCAATATCATGGCAAAAAAAGAATACAAACGTAGTATGACAAACGTCCAAACCCTGCACACAAAACCAAACCCAAAATCCTAAACCAAACTCCCACACCAAACCCAAAACCAAGCCCAATCCCTAAACCCCAAACCAAACCCAAAACAAAACCCCAAATTCAAAACCCTAAACCAAAATCCCAAACCCTATAATCCCTAAACCCTAAACCAAACCCTAAATCCTAAGCCCTAGGCCAAAACTCTCAAACAGGTTCGCAGCGACGCCTCACGGGCTAAGCCACGGAGCCTTGCCATGAAGGCCGCGTCGCAACCTCTGCTGTCGCTGCCCAAAACTCGTGATCGGAAAGTACCCAGACCCTAAACCCAAAGCCCTAAACAGTGTTTACGGTTTAGGGTTGAGGGACTTTCCAAAATCCCTCACTCAACGAATCTATGCCTTAAACCATCGTAGCATCTATTGAACACGATAGCGAACTACGATACAATGCAATGCGTTGCAATGCAATGCGTCGCGATACAGTATAGCTACAAAGCCACTGCAGTACAGGACAATACAGCACAATACGGCATATACAGTGCTGTAACAATGCAGCGCAATACAGTACAACTTTAAATTGCCAACTAATTGACAAATTCCTTGCCTGGATCTTAAATTCACGGACGGATCTGGTGCTGGTATCAGTGCCCAATTCTAGGTGGTGCATGGTGGGGGTGGGGCCCTTTCAATCTTTCCGCCCCCCAACATGAAACCGAGAAAGACCTCTAAGTTTCACTCTGAAACTTCACGATGCCGGGTCACTGTCGTCCGATCTAGCGGCTGCAGGACGCATCGTCCTGCGACAAACTTCGAAGCAAGTGAGGCGGCCCAAGGCAGACAAGACCTGTATGAGGCAGCTTGTGGGGCTCCTGCTGGAATGCCCCTGCGCCATCCTAGTTCTCGCAGGTCCTTGGCGGCTGCTGCCCTCTGAAGATCGGCCGGTGTACGAAGAGGGCAGTCGTCAGCAGCATTCGGAGAAAGAGCCCACAAAGCAGTGCCGCAAGCAGCTTCCTGCCGCTGCCGCCTCCCCGGGCCCGGTCGAATTTCGGGACCCGAGCTCCCCGCATCCTCTGCCGGCCCGAGACCTCCACGGCCACTGAACATCGGAATTCCACTCGGAGCAGGCTGCAGCCCTGAGCCCGCCGGCTGCAGAAGGCCCGAATGCAATCAGGGTGTGCTGTTTCCAACTAGTCAGCCTATATTACTTAAGTCTAGGTTGGGCAATGCTTCAGGTTCATCGAGCAACGGTTGGGTTTAGGGTGTGTAGCGAAATCACCTTCTTGCGAAACGGAGCTGGGTACGATCCTTGCATGTTTGGCTTGTGGAGCAGGGGTTGCTATCATAGCGACCTTCAGGGTATGGTGGCCGCAAGCAGCCGGGTCAGGCCGTACATATCCTTCAAACCACAGGGACGGACGAGCACACAGCTCAATAACGCGCATCCCAAACCTGACAAACCAGCAAGCCCTAGATAGGCCCGAGAGTCCGAGTCTCGGACCAAACAAGATCGCATCACAGGCTCCCAGCAAGCTTTTCACAGTTGGTTGGGAGAGGAGGGAGCTTTCAAAGATATCGGAGCAAGCTGAGGAAAGATCGTTGATTGCCTTCGGTTGGTTTGGAAGGGTGACTTGCTGCTTTGACGTTTTAGGCCGTGCTAGCACGTGAGCAGCCAAGCCACTGCATGGGGCAGGATGGAGTGGATGTAGTCTGCATCGTGCATCCTTAGCGACATGGAGCAAGAACAGAGCGAGTATTTCTGCGGGCGGCGGAACCACTACAGGCAAAGCACTCAAAGCCCTACACTACACCCGGCTGCTGTAGTCGTGTGGCTTAGTATTTCGAGGCATCTATGATTGTTTATGTACTTGGACTCATGGGGTAACCCTCAACCTCTAAACCAAAGCCCCCGACTCCTTACAACCCCACAGCACTCCTTTCGACATGAGGCGTTGAGGTGCACGCAGACAAACGCCGCCTCTGCGGCCTCATCAGGTCAAGAAGCTCCATGAAGCTCCATGAAAACTACAGTACATCTTTATGTTTGGGTTTGGGCGGCCAAGGGGTTCGAAGACCAGACGTTAAAAGAACGAACGAACCTTGTATGTCCCAGGAATAGTTTCAAGTCATCCCCCATCTCCCTCCAGGCCTCCGTGGCATTGGGCACCTTTGGGGTAACAGCAACAAGCTCAAGAACAACCACATCGTGCGCAGTCCCATCGTGGTACATGCTACAGTACAGCTGGAACCACGGGCAAGAAGTTTGAATAAATAAATGCAGCAAGCCGATACCCTAATCCCCCAAACACCTAAGCCCCGAGGAAGCGGCGCGCGACCACTATGGCAATTGAGGTTTATCCGGCCCGTCTTGTAAATCTGAACATGCTAGCAATATGGGGCTTTCAGGAAGTAGGAGGACCGGATTTTACGTTTTTCGGGCTTAGCAGGATCCTTTGATTCGGGTCCTGCCGTCGTATATCGGGTTCTTTGTTGGGCTCCACTGCTTTCGGGAACTCCCGCATTCGGATTGTTGTTCGGGCTCTACAATCAAGAGATAAGGCTTATGCTGAACGTAGCTTTCTCGGACCCATAGTGAAAGACTATGGTTACAAACCCTTCGGAGTCCATTGGTTAAAATAACAACACAAGAAGAAGTCCTAAGAGTACTGAAGGATTCAGACTTGTAGAGTCATTGTAGAGTTTAAGGTTTGGTGGTGCAGGGTCGGGTGCCGGGTTGAAAAACCGCCCTTTTGGGGCTGTTCTGAGATTTCCAAGCTAGTTTCGGTCGAGCTACGTCTTAAGCCTCAGGGTTCAGGGTCCATTTTAGCAATCCCCCAGAAACGGAAGCATCAACTGTTGCGGTAGAGCCCGCTCAGTGGCTGGTGAGTCCGTTCCGAATGCACTCTTAAAGCAGGATGTCGTTGGCCCGTACTCAACATACTTGTTGATGTTTCTCCAAACACTTCTGACCCAAAAAACTCTAAACCCTGGCCAGCAATCGAAGCCCAACATCTATACACCTCCCGGACCCGACGCCCTGAACTGCAAGACGTGCTCTGCCCCAAATTCTCGAAGGCACAAGCGGAGTGGTTCTGGCTTCCACTCCCCACCGTCAAGCTGCAGCCTAAGGAGCGATTGATTTTCGCTTGAGAAGGGGGTGGAGGCGTATCTGAAGATAAATCCGGATCTGTTGGGATTTGGTGGGTCTTGTGGCCTCAGACATGGAGTTGAGGGTTTGGGGGTGCCTGTAAGGGTTCTATAGGGTTTCCATAAGGGTTACCATAAGCTACTACACGAACTCATATAAGGGTTCCCAAAATGGATACTATAAGGGTTAGTTTAACTGTTACTGTAAGTTGAGCATTGGGGGCTTACGATTTAATAATCGTCTTCAGGGAGACGGTGTCGTTCGGCTCCTAGGGTTTGGGATACGGGTCTCTCAGGGGGACATTAGGACTCTCAATTTTGTACGGTTTAAGCTTATGTAAGCGGATCTAGGACCCCAAAAGTGAAGGTGATACAAAACCCTTACAAGACCATCCATATATATATATATATATTTATGTATACATATATATATATATATATCGAGAGAGAGAGAGCGATATATATATATATATATACGTATGCGGATCTTGCAATCCAACCTAGAACCCTTAGAACACTTTAAAACTCCACTCTGGGGGATGAAAGTTACTATAGGCTTATTTTCTACAGTCGTCAACGGTGCTGATCACACATATACATTTACGTGTATCTATGTTCTGCATATATACATATATATATGTGTGTATGTATTTGTTTTATACATGTCCACTAAAATCTCTCTGCACACGTGTACGTGTAACATAGAGATAGAGAAATACATAGATAGATAGATAGATAGACAGATACATAAATAGAAAGATAGACGGATAGATAGCTAGATGTGGGAAGCTTATTGACAAAGAGCTCCCGAAAGCTGTGAAGGATACCCTACCTGGATCCGCCTGGCTACCAGCACCTGGTTTTTAAATACAAAACATGCCTCCTTGAAACAAGAACTCAAAGCCTTTTACCGTACACTACAAGCCCCAGGCCCAACAGATCTTACTTGTATAAGCCATACAAACTCTGCAAGCCCCAAACCATGTAACTCATGAACCCTCGAACTGACTATCAGAGCAAGGCTATCGACCATGGTACCGGCCTGTGTAACACTGGACCTCCATCGATACGGTGACTAAGCAATGTTTCTGATTTCTGAGGAGCCTATCATATTTCCATAAGCGTCCTATAAGACATGTTGGAAAACAAAATTAATCACCAGTGTTTTCACTATAAGCCGCAAAAAATCGATGTCCCTCATCGTTGGTCCTACAACTTTTCTTGCCCCTGTAGATGCCCACTCTAAACTGAAAACCCTAAGCCCTAATAAGCATGGATGTGCTGCTTGCTCGTCGTCTCCATGCAGCGAGGCACCCGATACTTTCAGCTGCGCCAGTCTTCGACCTCCGGGTTCGGGGCTTTTGGAACTTTGGGTTTCAGCTTCTGGGTTTAGGGCTTTGAGGCTTAAGGTTTGAGGGTTCAGCGGCCTGACGAATACTACAGTTGGAAATCAGCTATTTGGGAGTGACGAATTCGGCTCAATCTCTGCATTCAGTACATATCAGCAATAACCACCAGGGAGCCGACACACACAACAACAATTGATTTGCTTTGTCTCTGAGACTCTGTGCTTTCGTGGGAACATGCAAACGTATGATCCTAACTACTTACGGGATTCATCCAGATTTCAAGGGTTCCCAGGAGCTTATCATCAAGAACACTGTGCATCTCGACCCTGAGTCGTAACTAACGATGCTGAAACCCAAATCAACTTAGTCCTTATGCAGACATACCCCGTATACACAAAAACACTAGTCCAACTTCTAAGGCAGCTATTAAGTAGACTGGCACACTGCAAGCACACTGGTGTCAAAGGCAATTGAATATCAACTACCAGATAGACCCCCTAAACCCTAAGAACTTGAAAATACACTGCAAGACAACGGTCTAGGATTTAGGGTTTGAGATATAGCAATGGATAAAAGCTTACCCATTGAGAAATCGAAAGTAAGGCCCCTGCGTGCGAAAAGCTCCCGTGGCGAGGCTGGGAGGGATCCGGCATGTGGAGACGGAGGTGAAGCCTCTACGGTTTAGGGTTCAGGGTTCAGCGGTGTGTGTTTTTTTTTGGGAAGGCCTTTTTGAGTCCGCATGGAGCGTCTTCAACCAGGGTGTTGAGTTTTTTTTTGGGTGTTGAGTTTAGGGCTTAGAGTTTAGGGGTTTAGGGTCTAGGAACTTCTCAGGCTTCTCAACTGGGTCTGAGGGTTGGGGGGTTGAGGAATTGGGGTTTAAGATGGTTGAAGGGTTTAGGGGCTTGAGGATTCATGGTTTCAGGGATGAAGGGTTTAGGGTGTAGGCCTTCTTGTTACTGCTCCTGCTCTCAACTTATTGGCTGTAGGGGCGATGGTGTCGTTACTGCATCGCCGTCGCAAGTCCCATTCACCAGCAATGCGCACGCTGAGCCTTAGGCCCCAAGGGCGTAAACATGTGTAAACCCTCCAATCCCAGCCGACACTTCATAGTGTAAACTTGCTCTATAACCGAAGGTAGTTGGGAAGTCTTTATAAACCCTGGTATAACGAACCAATCCTGAAAACGCATACCTAGGGGTTGGTCCATCTGAAAGCGGGAGAGGCACCCGAGAAGGAGGAGGTAGCTGCAGTCGGTGTCCATTCGTGATACACCTTCCCGGGATTGGTATGGCTTTAAGGTGCGCAGTAGGCTTTCGGGGATTGACAAATCTCGGTAAAAGACAGGACTGAAGAACTACATAGGGTTTGGGGGTATCAGCTACGGTTTATGTACGGATCTATGGTAGCGCAGGACTTGCCAGGTGCAGGAACCCATCTTAGACCACTCGCGTCCAGAACAGCACACACGGCACTCAGCAGCTCCATCCCCTGAACAAACCCTGAGGCTCCAAGGACACCTTGTTGAGTCTTTACAGGGTCTAGGGTTTAGGGGTTCGGTTTAGGGCTGAGGGCTCTCTCTCTCTCTCTATATATATGTGTGTGTGTGTGTGTGCGTGTATATAAAGCAATAGTAACAATTTAACAATAGTATAGACATATGAGGTCTTCCAAGCTCTGCTGAACCTTAGGGCAGAGAATGGTGCCTGGCTTCGGGCATGTTGAACCCCATGGCTCGTTCGACAACAGCGGCTGTACTTAAACTCCTAAAAACTGAGACTTTGCAGTCAACAGTCTGCTGGCTGTTACTTCTATCGAACTACATCGAACTCGACTCTATGACACCCTTAAGGAGGTCGGAACCCTTGCCCTTCCACCTCCTTCTCGCCCATGGGGGCAAAGACGCATACCCAGTGGACCAGATGCGCATGTGGAAGCGTGTGCATGAAGGAGTAGTAGGACCTCGGATTGAAGCTGAACCCTAATGCCTGGATCGCCCTGTCATTGCTCTCGTTTTGGTACTTGTGTGACCTCTTCTTACTTCTGCGTTCTTTCGGTTTGATGCAGAGTTAGACTGTACAGTAGGTGTCCCGTAGCACAACACCCTCAGCCACAATGGTACCGTCGCAGTTGAGGCCTGTAAACCTTATAGGGCTTTTTATGGGATGAGATGTGTGGAAGTCCCAGCCTGAGCCAGAACATGGCAACCAAGTCCTGCAGCAAAGACCTTCTTAAACGCTTCAACTTTGCGAATGTATATAGAGGTTTGCATAGGTTGTAACAACAGCTCCTTATCATAGTCCTCGTATACCACAACGCTAACTCGACGTAGTTCAAGAATCCAGCAGACAAGACGTAGGTCCACGTAGGTTCAGGCGTGTCAAGACATGTAGCAATGTAGCAGCAAGGCCCCCAGCGTGCACAGGCCTAATCTCCTTATCGCGGGTTGATCTGCAGGTCAGAAAAAACATGAACATGGTGCCCGTGGCTCCACTCGTCTATTTCAGCTATATCGGAATATTAGTATACTCGCACTCAAACACTGTTCCAGATTTTCCATTCCGTAGCCATACTTCTACTTACTTAATTGTTGCATGCCCCTTTCAGCATTCGTTCAGTTTTGTTTTGTTGTTGAACCGGTGCTGTAGATTAGGCTCGAAAACACGGATCATACAAATAAGCCCCAGTACACACTCAACGAAACCAGCGTGCCCATCAAGACCAGCTACTCGTTGCTGTTGTGGAAGGAGCCGGAAACCATAATGCAGCTGTCGTCAGAAGTGGCAGTCCAAAGCAAATCCAACTCGAGCTCACCTTCATGCATCACCACATCGGCTGCCTCAGTTTCAGGTTTACCCCATGTTCCGTGGGCTCGAAACCCCATCCTGAATAACTTGAACCCTGATCCCCAAGCTTGAACCCACCCACTGTGTAGGGTTTGGGGTATCGAGATGCCATGAAGTGAAGCTCGACTTGGCCCACTCGGCGATGGGTTAGCCGCGGCTGCTGGCACAAGCGCCTCACAGATTCAGGTTGATCTGCTGCTGTTTAGGTACAAAATTGGCCTGAGCGGGGTTGCAGGACTATTCAGTAGATTATGGGGCTTGGGGTTTTGAGGGAAGGGTTTGAGGTTTACTTCGCAGGTCCCCTTCTACTTCGAGTAAGGTTCAAGCGATTGGGGCCTTCATCTGTACGCCTTCTGGGCATTGTACCATCGATTGCAAACACGAAGAACCAAACTGTTCCCGAACCATGGTCTAGGGCTAGGTGGATAAGGTAAATTGTAGGATTGTAGGGTTTCGGGTCAATGGTCACAAAATCAAGACTGACATAGAATATGAACTGGATAGACAGTGGCACGCAGGCAACACACCAAGCCACTCATCCCAAACCAATCAACCGGGCAACAACATTGACAATAAATCCCTCGATAGCACACCTGGGAACCGGAATAGCTAAGGGCTCACACAATACCAACACAGTACTGGGACTGCGTAAGCAGAACTCCACTCAACATGGCATGAATATTTCCCACCCTGTCCCCTGATTATCACCACCTCATGGCATCTTAGACACCCTGTACCCTCTAGCCGTGTTGCATCAGCACTTGTGCAATCTAGCCTTACTAAAACCGTAAAACGAAACCCTGCACCCTGAAACCCGAACCTAAACCCTAAACATCCCTAAACCCTAAACCCATGTCCACCATGACGAAAGCCCCACAGGCACCAGAGGCTAGGAGTGTCGGCCGGCTCCGCCCGGCCAACGCCTCAGATGGTTAGGGTTAAGGACAGGGTCCCTTAAAGGGATCATCTATAAGGGATCTATAAGGGTTTGGAGTTGATATAGGGGGTTTTTTGGGGTTGAGGGCCAAGTTCAGGGCTTTTCTCTTTAAGCTCCTTTTTCCCAAGAGGCTGCAGTCTGCGACTCCTAAGGGCCAAGTTTAGGGTTTAGGGACTGGGGAATTCAGGATCATACCAGGGGTTAGCGGCACCTTAGGGCTTCAGGTCATGTCTACAGTGCCCGCCCGACGGCTAGCGTAACAGTGTCAGTTTTCGGGACGTCTGGAACCCTAGGTTGCAGAAATTCTGTATGCCGCGCTCCCGGAGATTGAAACCACACGGTGTAAACATGGACATCTAGAATGACATGTTGAGTTTCGGTAGTAGTCTAGTACAGTAGCCGAAACAGAACTGGTAGTAGCAGAACTTGAGCATTAGAATCAGTACCGCTATCGCCATGCTTTGAAATAGCGGCAGTGCTCCAAGTCGAATCGAAGAAAGCTAGGAATATGGCAGAGTGATTGATAAGTGTTTGCATAGAGGCCAAAGTCCACAAGACTAAGCGGGATTGCGCAAGAACATGTAAGACCAGCGTATGACCGAGCTGCTGCTAGGCCGAGCTTCGGCAGGTAGCCTAGGGAGGAACTGGCCTCAGCGTTCACAGATGCTGTGGCTAAGGCTTTTGGGTTTCCCTATATAACCTTGCAACCCTGAAGATGATGCATCTCGCAGTTACGAACACAAATAAGAGTTTCGAACAGTCTTCGTGAAGAAATGGAGGTTGGAATTACTAAGTGCTGACTAAGCAGAAACACATACAAAATCAGTCGAACAAGAGATTCAGCAACACGTTACTCACATGCAGGCCAACTGGTACAAAACGCAACATGCTTCGGCTCTTTGCTACCTGATCACACTACCCTAAACCCCTACACCTTAAACTCTAAAGGCCCCAGACCTTAAACTACGGTCGTGACAGCTTCCCCGTGATGAATTCCGGGATGGTGAACTTTGAGGAACATGCTTACCCAAACGGGAAGAGCACGCTCTCAATAAAACTAAGTCATAAGGACGTCTAGAAGGAGATCATCGTAAGGACCTTTTCAACATGTACATAGGGCCCGGGTTCTGTGACAACCTAAAAACCCCAAACTCAAAAACCACTAAACTGCCCCAAACTCTGCACCCCCAAACCCCGAAACCCCTGAACCCCGAAGCCTGAAAAAACCTAAGCCCTTAAACCCCAAACCCCAAAATCCTTAAACCCTGAGCCCTTTGGAAATAGTCTGCAAGTGGCGCACAGATGCCCCGAAGACCGCCATGGCTTCAACAAAGCGGTGGTAGCAGGGCTTCGTCATGACCTCCTGTTTAGGGATCTAGGCTTTAAGGATTTAGGGGTTTAGGGCTTTAGCTTTTTGCTTAGGTTCTGGGGACTTCGGAGGTGACCAGTGGTGACCAGTCCTCTTCGGGTTTGGGGCTTAGAGAGTGGGGTTTCGGGCCTCTGAGGTGTTGAAGGGCTTTTGGTTGCCCACAAACATCCTTTAGGGGGGTCATGCCACCTATATGTGTTTTACCTGCCCATTCGCCCCAAAACCTGCAAGAAAGGGCTCGTAAATGCAATGCGCTTGTCAGATGGCTTCAGTAGTTCTTGGTTCTAAATCGATAACAATGAAAGGAACACCATATGCGAATCGAGTCTCTGCACGGCTCCGAACATCCCGAGAACAACAAGCGACACCCTGCGCAAACCTGGCGGAACCTAAAGCAAGCACGGTCAAAGGACCCGGTAGATGTGCAGGGGATTTTCTGAACACTCTGCGGTAAGTATGCGGAAACCCAGAAATTGCCCTGAGTCCTCTTGTATCATCTTCAAAGCAGTAGCGAGATCCTCCGGCGGAGACTGGCGAGGTGCGTGCTTCAGATCCCGAGGTCGTAGGGTTACTGTCAAGGTTTTGGTAAGGATTATTTCTAAGTTTCCCATAAGGGTTACGTAGTATAAGGGGTACTTTGACATGTTGCATGCGAAGTTTAAGTCTCAAGCCGCTGACATGCTGGGCGCCAGCCAAAAGTGCAACTGCACAGAGTTGTACAAAGCACAACCCTGAACCCTGTCTCCCTTCATCATTTTGCAAGTCTGTTGCGCACCCCTGGGCCCCAAGCCTCTGTGCTGAACTCTCGCTTGAAACCTGCAGCACCGAGCCCCACCGGACTAGGTTTTCCTCAAACAGTAGAGCTTCAGAACTCGAATTCCTGAATCCAACGTCCCCATCCCGGTGTCCTGGAAGCTCGTCGCGTCTTTTGCCCTCTCTCGCCACTGCACGATCCTCTGGCAGTCCTGCTATCGCGGAGTTGGGGCGTGGGTAGCTTGCTTATCCCTTTGGACTTGTATAGTAAGACTTCAAAATTTAAGGTATTTTCGGGCGTACATTCGACTCAAACCCCTTTTGCAGCCTAAGTCCCCAGGCCCCCCAAAATCCCTTTTGCAGCTGGGCTTTTCCAGGCCCTCGGCCCTATGCCTTAAACCCTTCACCCCTCTGTTGGAAGCTGCTGGACTTAGGATTTGGTGAATTTGCAGACAAAACTGGGGGAGCTTCGCTGCTGTAGGGGCTTTAATGATGTGAGAAAAGGGCTTTGTTGCTGTTCTGCATTAGGGGCTACAGGGCGACTATAATGGGGTAGTATGACGAAATCATCCGACCTCTATGTTGCATCGCAGATTGTGGAGGCTTCGTGGTTTGGGTCCGGTCCGCCTTTTGGAGTTTCAAGACATGCCACCACCGTATAGGTCTGAGGATCTTAGAGAGCGGGGTCCTCATGAAATTAAGGGTGGGCCCTAGACCCTAAACCCCTAAAGCCACAGATAGTTTCAGTAGAAATGAATCGGTAAAGTCGGGCTTAGTAGTTAGGATCCTGACGACTGAGGTCCAAGGTGATTTCGGGAAGAACCCATCAAAAGGGGGTTGAGTCTAGGGTTTGGGGTTTAGGGCATTGAGGGTTTAGGCTTGAGGGGCCGGGAGGATGACGGGACTTAGGAAGCTATAACACATGCAGCTATGAGTTAGGAGCCGTATAACCCCGATAGAGTACTTGCAACTTCGTACATGGCCTACTCACTACCCTGGATCCCTGAATCCAAATATTGGGATAATGTAAAATATGTTAGGGCAACTGTGATGGCTCTGAAGGTACACTGGTCTCACCAACCAGCTCAAACCTACTCTCCTTCCGTGGTATCAAGGACTACCAAAGACTGCAATAACCCTACACAAAACATTTTTACACCTGGGCTATGCACATGCCAGAAAACCCTACTGTTGACACTTGACTTGCTGGCGCCAGAAAACCCTACTAAACCCTACAGCGAATCCCAGAAAGTTGGAACATGGGTTTAGGAGGATTCGTGCTAGGATCCCTTATACTTTACCTTACGGGCATGGGGGTAGGGATGTTCCAACTTTCTGGCTTCTACTGTAAACCCTCAAAGCCCTAAGCCCCAAACGGACCCTTGTTTCGAACTACCCTTATAGTACCTTTTAGAAACCCTTATAGATCCTTTTAAGGAATGTAGGTTTCTTAAGCAGGTTCCTACATTAACAAGGGACCCAGCTCCTTCTCCAGGTCCACGCCCATCTTCGCCATGGACCGCCTGAAGCTCCACTCGTCGTCTTGCGCCGCGTCCCCAACGAGATGCCTCTGCTTGGAGGTTCATGGGTAGTTATGAATGGAGTTTATGGGGGTTTAGGGTTCTTTTAAGATTTCTATAGGGTTTGGGGATTCAGGGTAGTTATCAATGCAGTTAGAAGTCCCCTAAGATGGGTTATAACTTAGTTACCGTATTTATAACCCGACTTATAACTACCCATGAACCTCCAAGTGGGTTCAGTTGCGTGGGGTAGGATTGAAACACAAAGCAGTCCTTACAGCACTTAGGGCTTAGATGTGTAGGGTCTTACCCAAGCTCTGCATAAGGCTCTCTTAATGTTTAGGGGCTTAGGGTTCGGTGCTCACACTCGGACAATCCAGGCGAGGCATATGGTTCGAGGTCTGACGAGGGAACCTGCAACTACTCGCGACTGAGTTGCTTCAACATTGAGCCCAAATTACAAGTCTCTAACCCTGCACTAACTGCTACTGCTCCTCTCGCTCAAGATCCCGCACTCGCGCATATTCTAGCTGTGGGTTTCTTGCTTCGGACGACTGCAGCCGGCGGGGTTGGAACAATGTTAGAATGTTACAAAAGGTTTAGTTCAGGGTTTAACAGTCTTGAAGAGTGTAGTTCGGTTCAGGGTTTGCGTGCGCTTTTCATCACACTTCCCACATTAGTTCTGCAGGGCACGGGTTGGGGTGTATCAAGACTCCGTCACACAACTTTGGGACTCAACCAGCCGAGAAATTAGCCGAAACGCCCAAAACTTGACTATATAATTTCTTTATATAGTCCTTTTCGATGATGCAGTTCGCAATCGGTCGTGCCATCATGCCATTTGGGGATGATTAAGAAATTGTGTGACAGCCGAGCTTCCTCGCTGAGAAGTCTTCTTTCTTGACTGTCAAGCTTTCCAGCTGCCGTGTCACGTACACGAACGTCTCCGCCCAATAAGCCTCACCAGATCCAACGAAAAGCTGCCTAAGGGTTACGCTGGCTTACGTGATGTAGGGTCTGCGTTGAGGGAACTGGCTTCGGCATCAAGCCTAAACCTCGCCCCCTGAATGGACCTGTCTAGGCTTGAGTTTCGGAACTCCCGAAGCTTGGCTTCAAAATTTGATCGGATAACAACCCAAACGCAAATCCCCGTGCTTTACAGACATCTCAGGGTTGACGACCCAGTATGTGATGAGTTACAATAGGGGGTGGAGGGTTTAGGATTTCTATCACCTCCAGTGTAGCACCCGTTTTGGGTTAACCAGCTCTATGGTCAGGATCCCACAGTACAAAATCAGGATGACCAACAAAAGGAATTACATTGGGGAGTATCCTGGTAGAATACATTGCGGAATACCTCAGAGCAGAACCTAAACCCTAAACCGGTAGTAGCAAGACATAGCAAGGCCATACTCCTTCCTTTTCACCTTCGCTCCTGAAAGTCTTGAGGCTTCAGGGTTTAGGATTTGAAAACCGTCAGCACGCTCTTGCACGATCAAAAGCCCGGAACCCCCACAAGGCAGCGAGAAAAAACCTGTAGTTGTCACAACGAAACCCTGAGCATGTTTTTTTCATGCGGGGGTCTGTAGCTATATATGCCTGCGAAACCTAAGTACCTCAAAACGGAATCCCGAGCGGCTCTAAGGCTATACCCTCATAGAGAGCCGAATCACACCGGGTGGGAGCTGGAGCGCTTGTGACATCAGCGAATGAAAGAAGCACGACCCCCAAAATCCCGTAATTGAAGAGTCGCTTTGCCTAGGTTGGAGAAGGTGTACAATTAGACCCGATACAGGAAGCTTAGCCACGGGATACTCAAGTCGCCGGAAGGTTCGGGGCTTTAGGATGCTAACTTGTTGGGATTAAAAGAAGTTTAAGCGGGTTAAGGGCTTCGGAAGCACTTTTGCAGATCTCAATCTTAGCCCGTTCGCGGTGGCGAAAATTCAGGATCCTACCGTCGCATAAAATAGGCCTTCGACAGGAAGAGTGGCGGTTAAGCTCCACCGAATCCGAAACCCCAGAAGCAACAACACCCGGCGGAAGCGTTGGACAAGTCCACTGCGCCCAGCAGCATTTTTGAGCAGCAGAGGGAAGGGAGCCCCCTGCCAAGGGACGACTTTCGTCGTATCTTCCAGGCTCGTCAGGTAGGTATGTAGCCTGGTCACGTCAGCTGGTGGCTTCGCATCAAAGGTTTGAGGCTCCTAGAACCAATTTACCCGATGATTCTCAGGAAGAGCGTTGCTGTAGGGGCTGGGGATTAAGGGTTAAGGGCTTAGGGGCTGTTGGTCTAAGGCTTTGGAGTTAGGGTTTGGGGCTTGGGGCTTAGGGTTTAGGGGCAGTAAACTCTTCAGACTGGGTTTGTAATGCACAAAACAAAACAGCTTCAAAGGAACTACAATGCACATCGTTGGTGAACCGAGCAACCCCTCGACCTGCATGTTCCGGAAACAGGCAGTGAGGATCAATGTCAGTAGCCACTCCTGGGACTTGGTTCACGGTCTAGGTTTTAGGCTATAGGGTTCAGTTGCCTGTATAATCGTAGGCTACTGAGCGGCTACTGGCTTGTGGGTACTTTGTGTATCTATCGATCTACCTGCCTGTCTGTCTGTCTGCCTGTCTGTCTATCGATCTGTCTAGCTGCCTAAGATGTACCGTCTATCTATCATATCTACCTACGGCCTACCAATCTATTCGTGGATCTATCTACAGTAGACCGACTATGAGCACCTCCACTCCTGAAGCTTTTTCAGAAATTGTCACAGATATCCGCCAGATAGCAGTATGAAGGTATAGTGTGTATAGTTCAAGGTCTAGGCTTTTCGGCCACGTAGGGGTTACCGGGGCTAGAGCCGTAGTAAGTGAAGACAAGGTTGGAGCTACATTAGGATATGTACGGGATCCAGGCCAATATGGCAACTCCCAAGAGAACAGAGTACCCCAGAAACAAACCATAAGCCAAACTCCTCCCCATCCTAAATAACCTGGCCATCACAAGCAGCAAAGGCGCCAGAATAACGGCGAGGCCCTGCGTGAGTAGGCAACCAGGGTTCTCGTAACAAGCCTGGCGCGGATTCACAAAGCTGGGCTTGTTCGGCAGATACCGCTTGCTTGAACCGAAGACCCGAATAAGGACTCGGACTTTGCCTGATATCGGACCTTAACTCTTGGAACAAGTTTCAGGGGATAGATTAAGATACGAAAAGTTAATGAAGTGAAGGACTATACATAGAAATTGCGACGAAATGTCCCCACCCTTATATATATGCTGGACCTAAACCCACACCGATCTGTTGGGAGGTAGTCTTGCACCTCGAAGTGGTGGATGGAGAAAATGCCGGCAAGGAGATACCTGAGAGTTGTGCCATGTTTCGGTGCTATTTCGACGATCCGGGGCTCCTTGCTACGGGACGGCGTTCCCTTGACCCTTTCGCTGGCCTAGACGACCTGGGCTATCACCTATTCAATTATTCAAACCCTATGCTTTCAACAGCTCCTGAACCTGAAACAGCACTGTAAACCCTACACACCACACACTCAAACCCTAAATATCTTCCAACCACTCGAAACCTACACCCCCAAACCAGTAAATCTGAATGCCCCCTAAACAACACTTCTGACTAAAACACCTCACTTGCCCGAGCCGAACCCTAGCCTGCCGAAGTCCCTCGTGATCCAAAACCGAGACGCACCTCAACCCAAAGAGCCCACTGTGTCGGGCTTAGGGTATTTAGGCTTGGGGAATATACGTTAACTCTAACTTTGAAGCGTCTTATGAGGTGGTCTTTGGTTTTGATGTGTTTTGGCGTATGGAGGAAGTGGGTAGGATTCTTAAACAACGATTTGGGTTTGGGTATTGGGGCTATGGAATAATAACAAGTATCTTCGCACTATAGGGAGATCATGCTACTAATTCTTCCACTCTCTCGATGTGCCGAGTCGCGACACGTCCAAGGAATTCCTTGGGCTTTCAATTTCCGGGAGGAGGGGCAAGCAGAAAGAATGTTTAAGTATCCCTGAAAAAGCCTTGCTAGAAGGGCACCTGACATCTTGCTTGTCCAACTTCATAGGGGAACTGCAAGTCGCCCTTTCGGAATCTTTGAGGTTCTGGTAATATAGTCGCCTTAGATAACTAGAAATGCTGGTGGCGTATCCTATGCCATACGTCGCGTATAATATGTGATGAGGGACGCTAAGGAACAGTACGTAGTAGGATTTTACTTGGGCTTCTATACTATCCCATCCCAAAACAAGATAGAGATTTCAGTTGCGCATGCAAGGCCTATAGTTTTGGATGTGGAGTACGATGATCTGCCCGGCATGAAGGCCTAGTTGGGGTTCGGGGGCTATCTAACCCTAAAACCTGGACCCCTTACAAACAAACAACAAAAACTAAAACCAAACCCTAAACCCCAAACGCCCTAAACCCCAAAACCCACACGGTAAAAACTGAACCCCGAACCCCAAAACTCCTAAACCCTGAACCCCAACAACTTAAACCTCAAGCTACCCCTCTCCCTCGCGGCAACCGAACCGCCCGAAGTCTGGAATGGCTAAGCCAGCTACGAGGTTAGGCCCAGCAAGCCCTAAACTGAGAACTAGAGTTGAAGTGGCTAGGGCAAAGTTAGGTTGTTTTGTTTACGGGCTGGTTTAGGGTTTAAGATGCGGTTAGGGTTTATGGGCTGACCACTTAGACTCGACTCACTAGACCGGGCGAGGCATTACGCGAGTGTAATGCGGCGTTTTTAAACGTCTTAGTTGGAACGTCCAAGGAGCTTGAAATTGCCCAGAGCAGAGGCATGCCAGTGTCTCTTGCCCACAGGCTTCACGATGTCTTCGAAGCGGTGGTAGACCATCCTATGAAGAACCCTAAACCCTGATTGAGGCTTCGGGGGTGAATTGTTCAGCCCTCTGCATCCTGAACCCGAAACACTAGATCTCATTTTGTTTGGAAACTCGGGATTTCCCAAACGCCCCATGCAAAGAAGTCCTTTCAAACTTATCAAACCAGCTATAAAAACCTTACAGCCCTGTGGCTCGAGCCCGAAAGAACAATATGGACGATGGGCGCGGCGGAGATGAGGGAATTTGAAGACGTCTAGAGTCTAGACGGCTTTGGGGGCAGTGTACGGGAGGTTGGGGATGTAATGTAGGGCGTAGCTTGATTCTACAGGCTTAATTGAACTGAAACGGCCTTTGGCTCTAGGGCCTCTGCTGACAGATGTGATACATTGAATTGGGACGAAGGATTGCTTGCAGGATGCTGTGAGTCTATGCCGCGGGGTGCAACAGTGGGAGCAAATGATTTCAACGGAAAACGAAGCCCCGAGCCGATCTGCACCACATGCTAGGAATTGTGTCACGTTGCGAGGCTCAAGCGAGCCTTTACAATTGTAGGCACGAAAACCACAGACCTAAACACTCTTCACCTTAAGCCCGAACCATCCCGAACCCTTATGTTCTCCAGCGCAAAAAAGGCTATGCTTGGCTTAGGCGACTTAAAAAAGAAGGTAACAGGGCATTGTAATAAGGAGCCCAAGAAAAAAGTCTAGGTTATAAAGGGGTTGGAAACACTGGCAAGAACATTCCCGATAGCCCCTAACCCCCACAAGAAAATTCCGTAGAACCTTTGTTAAAAGGAACCGTATTCCAATTTTTCGGGTTCTATAGTCAGCTGAGGCGCTGCACCGTCAGAAGCCTCTGGATCGAGGGCAGGTGCCACAGGTGATCGAAACCGGGCCAGAAACCTTGCAGTGTAGATGTATTCATCTCTATGTGTGTATACACCCACAAGTACTTAAATAAACAACGTACTATATATGTACAAGCACATGTGGCTATTTTATCCACACGCATCCACACACAATCGTCTATACATGTATATATATATATATATGTTGTGCATATGTGTGTATAGTACATATATATATATATACACATACATTTCTAATTATATCTGTTGATTGTTGTTTTCGTGGTGGGGCTTATTTGTTGTGAAATTTATTTGGACAACTCGGACGCTGCAGGGTAGCCATGGTTTTTGTTCCGTCTTGGCATGGGTTTAGGACGGCAGGGTTTAGGAGTTTAGGAGTTTTGGGTTTCAGATCCTACTACTTCGGTGCTGGGCTTGATTACTGTTTGGGGATTTGCGCCTCCTGCATTGCTTGACTGGGTCCACTGGGCAGGCTGTTAGCGGCAAGACTCGTGGATTCCTCACGAATTGCTTTCATTCTGCCAGATTATAGGGCTGAGGGTTTGCAGTTGAATGAACTACAGGAGCAAGCTGTGCAAAGGCGTTCTTAGACTCCATATCTTAATCCTGAACCCTAACTCTACATCCCCGCAATTCTAGACTCTAGACCTAACAGTAGCCCTAAATGACTTACTTCCCGAATGTCTAGAAGATCAAAAGCTCAAACTTTCAGTATGGGACTACGATAGAAGACCCCAAACAGCTTGAAAGCTAGGTTTGGGAACATTAAGCAAGGACTATACCCTCTCAACCCACTTTCTGAACCCCTCTAAATTCTAAACCCTGTGGTAGCCCTAAACCCAAAACTCGCTCAACCTTAAACGTCAAAGCTACTAATAAACCCTAGCAGCTCCAGCCAGCTAAGCGTCCCATGGCAGAAGGACTCAGGAGTACGTGGTCGCAGTCGCAAGGGAGATCCTTAGTGGCAGGGTCTATATTACAGGGTTGTGGGTTTAGGCTTTGGGGTATACTCCAGAATATGCACATGGGGACTATAAGGGGATACGACTACGAATTACTCAGACCTCTGTATTCCCTTCACTACTCACTTGATATATTCAAGCACCCGAGACAGGAAACCTCAAAAGCGAGATCCCAAGCCCTACGGATCTTGTTCTTTTGCTTTTCGGTTCTGTGGTTAACTAAGGGGGTAAGCGGAGAAAGAATCTGGCTTTAGCGGAGTGAGGTCCGACCAGGCGTAGTTTTACAGCATAAGGGGACCTTGATACTTTCAATGGTCTTGGGGAGTATGTTCGAGTATGACTTTATAGGCACTGGGGGTGTAAAGGCGGCCGGTACCAAGAGAAACCACAGGTCTATGCTATTCTTTGAGTTTTTGCTGCTAGAAGGTAGCCCAAAACAGGAACCACAATGCAGACTATAAGTATATTCCGCAGCCCCAAATTCCAAAGCCCAAGCATTGTAAGAACCAAGGGCCGTAATGGTTCGAATTGAGTTTAGACCCATTATATTGCAGGTTTTAATGCGCAGCCCAGGAAGGGACATCTTACAACTTGCTAATACTGCGGGCACCTAGCTACAGTACAGTATATATAGCAGGAAGACATGCATCGTGCTGAATCATCGCCGAGCATCTTGGTAGAAACCGCAATTCGGCACGAACGTTGTGACATCCTTATATTTACGGCCAAGAACTAAGGCTCAAGCTTCAAGTTTTCGGGTTGAGCTTCTGTGCCCTAGATTTAAGGCTCAGTGCTTACGACTCACAGGCTTTGAGGTCAACTTTCCGGTGGAATTCGGGAACGTCCGTTGCTCGAAGTCTGCGGAAGTGGGCCGCGAAACCCTAAACCCTAAGCCCCTTATAGTACCCTTACAGGAACCGTTATAGTATCCCTTGCGGGAACCCTTATTGTATCTCTTGCAGGAGGTTACAGTTATAGGGGCTGGGCCTTGAATAACATGGTCGCAACAAGGTTTTTGTGGGTAATTAGATCATGAGCTATGCATGTATTGGGACTAGAGTATCAGCGGACACTACTCGTGCAAATTATTCAAGCCCCTATATATTGCATCCTCATGCAGAGTACAGCCTGAGGCTATGAGCCCCGTGGATCAAAATGAAATACCGTATGCTCAATCACCTGGGTTTGCTGAGGTTTTATATACCAAAATCATAGACTCTTCTCACCCCTTATTGCACAGGCCTGTGTGAATCCCGCCTCTCAGCCCTAAAACCACAAACTCAGTTAGCTATATAATTAATTAGAATGACAGCACATGCCGATTCCTAGGGAGCACCCAGTATGGTCCTTCGGACCTCTGCTTCAACTGAGGCGGGGTCCATGGCTTCTGAGCTCCGGTCCATCTCCTCACTTCGCCAGCAACCCAGGGTTTAGGGTTTATGGTTTAACGTTTAGGGTTTTTCAAGGCTTAAACAACAAACCCAAAAACCGAAGAGAAAGTGGCAACGACTTCACAAGAATACTGTAGTATGTGATGACAGCACCAAGATATTCAACAGTAGCTTCTCGCACATAAAATATTGGCTTCTTCAGAAAATAAGAAGGTCAGAATTTGTACAAGTTGGATATTGGAGGACTAAGTCTCATACACGCGTGCCGCCCCAGCCAGCAAGGTGATCTTGCGCTCGGAGCCCTCGATGTCGAGCGTGGTGGCCATCTGAGCCATGGCACCTTAGCGTCCAGTTTCTTAGAGGAACTCGGTTAGCCGTTGACTATCTATAGGCTTGCAATGACGACACCAAGAAGGTTCAGGACTACTTTTTCATTACTAATCACCACTAAGGCAAGGCACATCTGCCAGCAAGGCAGACGAAGAAGCCAAACATAAGGCACCGACAACCTCGGGCAAGGGAGGGAGATCGGACAAACAGGCATATAGAGTAACTCTCTACTAAGGATTTTGGAAGCTCCAAAAAAGCAAAGGTCACTACACACTCACTGCAGGGCTACCTTTCCTCGGTGCGAGATACAACGGTAGGTTCACGGAAAAAAGTAGCAATGTCAGCGGAGCTTTTACGGTTTGGGGCGTATCAGGTCTAGGTCTGCTCTTCATGAGCCACTGTGTCCTCCTCCCCAATGTCTCTGCGCTTCCAGGGCACATTAGCTCGACCACACTATGCAGTGCAGCAGCGCTGTGCACAGCGAAGGGCGGCGATGCAGAGGCGAAAACCCGTAGCAAGCTGTAAGATTACATAATTTGGATACGGTTTTGGGGATGCTTGTTATAGTACAACTCAATACTTGAATAGCGACGATAATCCCCTCAACATTAAAGGCGTTTCTTTGGGGTCTGGGCTCCTTGGCTTCGAGGCTGTGCATGTTAGCCGGGGCGACACGCCGTGAGTCTGCCTTACTGAGTACTGCTCATGATCTTACCTTGAGTCTCCATTGTAGTTGGCTTTTGGAGTTTAACCAATTATTGCTTTAGGATCCGATAACTATAACCCAAAAAAAGTGAACTACAATGCAGACTATAGGTTGTTTGCATTGAGGGCTGAGGTTTGGCTTGATCTGGAGGCCTTGGAAAAGTTGCGATCCACAAGATTGCATGAACTCGGCTAGAAATTTGTCTGTCGTGCCTCTACTTCCAGCACAACGTCCTCAGGGCACCTCATGCTGCGGCAAGTTCGCTGTAGTTTGTCACATCTGCCTCATCAACCTTGAATAGAAATGCCTGTATACTGCAATCTTTCTTGGGTTTTAAGCCCTATTTATGCTTCGATTGGAATTTATGGTTGCATCCTTCCCCCGGTCCTGCCAAGCCGCTGCACATACAGGCCCACAAAACGCTTTCCAGTTTAGGGTCTACTAAAAAGTCGAAGAGTTCAGGGTTTCAGCATTGTGACCCGAAGGTTCAGGGTTTGGGGACAACAGGTTTCGGGCTTCACCTCCCCTGAACGGACAAGGAAAGCCCTATGTACATGCCCGAGAACGATTCCAGGAGCACCCTGAAGGCGAAGAACATTGCCACCCCTTAGTCTTGCCGTTCGCACTAAAACCGGAAACCGTGGCAGCATCGTACAGGTCTTTGCGACTGGGACCGGTGCAGGTCTCTTCAATGCCACGAAGTCCTTCACGAACCTCTCGGCGAAGGTTTGGTGCGCAAATGTAGGGCCTCAAACATTCAAGGTTAAGGGCTGGTTGTATGCCTGTGGTTTGCGGCTTACATCGCTCCATGGCATCCTCAAAATTTCCTGCACGGTTGGGGTATTTTCGGCACGTGCATCGGACGTCTCTCAAGATCAGGGCAGGACAAGTTGCAGAGTAAAGATACGACTGAATGGGGCGAAGAAAAATACTTTGAAACAAGATCCATGACGTTGATGACACATTGATGCATTGATGGATGTCTGACAGATGATCGGCACCATTCCAATCCCTGATCGCTACAAACTCCTATTACATCACTACACCCCGAATCCTATCCGAAAGCCACACCCTGCTGTTTGGTCACTCTTTACGAAGGAGAGCCCGGTGCAGCCACGCGGTCCACTGTTTCGGGATGCTGCTGGGGATGACGAATCCCGACCTATATGACCAAAAAGAAACTAAACTAAACACTTCAACCTGAATCCCATGTTAAAAGTCTATACGGAGGGCCGTTGCTTCGCTCATGCAGAGTTTCGGGTGCAGGATTCCGCAGCCTGGCTTCTCGGAGAAAAGAAATAACTAAACATATTCGGGGTCTGAAGGGGTTGCTTAGGGGTGCTGTAGGGTTGTTCCGGGTGTTCGTCTTTTTCTCTTTCCACAGGCCTACTTGGCTCAACGTCTACCCATCAATCACTTCCTTGAAACCCATGGGTGCCCAAGCCCAAGTATGTACCCAAACAAACCAGACAACGAAAATGGAGAATGCCGAACGAATCCCAATAATCTAGTGTCAACACCCCACAGCTCCAGACGAGGGTGCAGAATGACATCCCAGAGTCCCAGGACCCCCGGCAGTCTACGGCCCGTATGCCAGGCAAAGTTTTCACAAACCATAGCGGCCTGCATTTAAACATTCTCCCAAAACTGCAACGTGAAGGGACCAAACCGGAATCCTTCTAATCCTAAACCCATAATGCCCAGGCTTGAGCCCTTTAAACCCGAAGCCTAAACAAACCGTCCTCGCAGGAAGCACGGAGTCGACCCGCATCCTCATGATGTTGATGGCTTTGCAACACAATGGTGCATTCATCAGGCTCCGGCGTGGTGGATCGTGCGTTACGAACTCGCCTAGGTCGATAGTTTTGGATACTTGGGCTTGCCCTCGTGAAGAAGGCGGATTCAAAGCAACGTTTGCAGAAATCTGACCTTACGGGCTGTTGTGACAAAACTTAAACAACAAAGTGTAGCATTTGGGTGCACTTTGAACCCCCAAACTGATTCCAGCATGACCCCAAATGCTGGACCGAAACATATGTAGGTCTCACCGCACACGGTGGCTCACGGAATGAACTCACGGGGCATACATGTCAAATGACTTGACATCCACGGCGAAATACGTGCAGGACCAGCCTTGCCTGACAATCTGCATGCCAGCTTCCTTCGTCAAGATGGGTGTAATTTCGGGATTGTCTCAGGCATGGGTGGGAGGGCCCGGAAGTTGTGCTGCTTGTTCCATTCCAGAAAGTACGTAGAACTAATCACAGGTAAGCATGCCGACTTGCCAACATAGACATATAACTAAGATGTGTTGTATTTCAACTTTACAAGGTGTTGTAAACAGGGCCTCGGGTCGGTTCCATTGGTTTGCGAATGTCCGCCCCATTGGCACTGATGGAATTCATTCCAGGTTTGTGCTGACACTGTCTATCCGAGCTTTGTGGTTCGGGCAACGTTTCCGGATTTGAAACGAAAGAAAGGTTCGGGGTTGCCAAATGTTTAAGAAGGATGTGATTGCATCAGGTTCCTGAACGTGGCAAAGAGGCCTGCGGTTGAGAGTGGGAGCACACAAAAAACCCACATGCACTCATGCGAAACAGTAATACGCGGTGGTGCAAGCTACCCTGGATGAACAAACAGAATGTGCGAAAAGCTGTGTTGCCTTCCTTGGGGATACATGAGATGCAGACGTGTCTTCAAGCCTACGATCCCAACTGAAATAACCGTAACCACCTTTTCCCTGCAACCTACGCTGAAAGCTACCCTTTAAAAGCCCGAAGTCAAGAACTACTATCGCCCCTGTCCTGCAGTTGAGCTGGCTGACGGCGCGTTTGGAGGAAGTTTAAAGCCATGCCTTCCCCGACGCCGAGAACATGATTAGATTAGATTGCTAGCAACTAGCTGACAAGGTTTCCAACCCATGCAGGAGGAACAACACCGTCCACATGAGGACATACGTGAAGCGATCGCGAAATGCAAGCTGCCTCAAACATACAGCCTCTCACACTGACACTGCAAACGTTTTGCACTCCGGTCCACTAGCTCCGTCAAGCTCGCCAGCACGGGGTCACTCTGTCACTAGGTCTCTGTCAGAGCTTTCGCAGGACGCTTCTGTGCGTGTTTCCTCGAAACCTGCCCGAAGTGCTCGGCAAGGGATTGCAGGCCCCAGAAGGATGCCAGATGCCACGGCGACTGCAGATGTCTGTGTGGAACTACCTCATGCGCCGTGACTGCGCCATCAAAGCGTGGAATGATGGCCTGGTTGTCCCTCGGGCTCCAGCCAGCGGGCACCTTGTAAGTCCCTGAGCCTGACCGCAGCTGCTGAATAATCTTGCCGTATGTATACCCGTAGCAAAGGAATATCTCTATATCTACCACAGTAACTCCAGGCTCAACATTTGGAGAGCACTTCGCCACGTACTCCTGGATGCGTGGCTGCAAGCTTGTCGACATCTGCAGAAGCTTCCGTGTGCATCCAAAGAACAGGGATGCACCATTCTTCGCGCCCGGACCGAAGGGTATGAGTTCAAAGGCCATCGTGCGAAATCGCTCGTGTCCAGAGACACCCAGGTAGCTGAAGACTTCTTTGACGGCTAGTTGTCCAAAGCCATCCATGTCACACATGCATGACAAGAAGGTTGCTGAGCTGACGTTGAACGCAGTGGTCAAGGCTGGAACCGCTGCGTGCCATGCCTTCAGCATCAAGAACTTGTCTTGACTAAACCGCAAACCCTTGTCGCGACCGTCACAGCCAAAAAACTTCAAGACATGATTTCCGCACAACTGTGTATACTGCATTGCATACTTGACCACTGCCATGGCTTGCCCTGAGCTTGAGTTGTAGCGTGTCAGACCGTGTGTTGCGCAGATATGTTTCCACGGAAGCCCGTGGACACCTCCAGCGCCAAGCCAGGTATATAGCATCAGTTGCCACATCTTGTCCTGGTCCATAACGTCACCCCCAGCATCCAGAAATGCCTTTGCGCGCTGGCCTTCCGGTGTCGCAGACCAGCTTCCACAAAGCTGCTCAGGAAAGCGGTAGATCACCGGGCATAACACTGCCGAAGATAGCATCTGCTCCCTCATGAGGCCCAGCATAGACGCAAAAAGGACCTCGGTTTCAGACAGCGTGTCGTGGCCCTGCAAGTCCAGTCCGAGAGTGTCGGTCAAGTGCGCTCGCAAGCCCGTGGCCCAGTCCTCTACGGCCATGGCTCACAAGACGGCGAACAGCAACACCAGGCAAAGTCCCGGAACCTTGAAATAGATCATATATAGTAAGGAATTTTAGGGAGTACCATTTCTATAAGTATTCAAGCTTCTATACTACCTAACATTTAGTAGATGTTGAACTCTATGAGCTAAACAAACTCAAACCGGATGGTTGGATGCAGTCCTGACAAGAACTGAAAGCTGAAAGTTGAGCACCAGGCTCAGAAGAGGAAAAGTGACGAAAGCGAAATCCGTTCCAAGAAGGCCCTAGGAACTTCAGACCTCGTGAATAAGCCCTAGACTCCCTGCAAGCCCTGGAAAGACAGCAGAACACCAGCAAACCCTACGAAACATGTATGTGTATATATATATATATATACATATTTATGTATCTCTTTGTGTGCGTGTGTGCATGTGCGTGTGTCCGTACATAACGACCACAAGTATACTGAGAGATGAGTGCGTGTCTATCTAGCGATCGACCGGTTTGCCTATTTCTTGGTTTAGTTGTTTATGTGTGACTATATTCCCCAAACCCTACAAGCCCTTTTGAACCAAACTGGCCTGCTGCGACCCGGCCAGGACGAACTCTTGACCACAATCACTTAGAGAGAAACCCTCAATCCCTAAACCCCTAAACCCTGAACTGCTAAACCCTAAATCTCTAAACTCCTAAACCCTAAACTCCTCAACCCTGAACCCCTAAACTCCTAAACCGCAAATCCCTAAACCCCTAAACTCCTAAACTTCCGAAACCCTTGAAGCCGTTCCCACCTGGCGTCTCCAGAAGCTCCGAAGCGCATCTGCCTCAGACAGTGGACCGACCAGCGAGGGGTTGCTGAGCCGTTCCTTCCTAGGCTTCAAAGGTTGAAGGTTTTAGGATTTAGGTTACTCAGTAGCTTATGGTGCTTTTTGGTGATCTCTTGGCGCTTTTGCACTACACTATTTTGGGCGTTAAGGCACTTAGGCTTCATTCCTAAGTCGGCCAAGTTGCTTTTGTAAAGGTTTAGGGTTCCTTTCCTGTCAGATAAGATTCTGGAGTAGCCTAACCTACTCCTCTTGCCCTAATCCCGCCCCTAATCAACTTCAAGATATTCAGGCATTGGGTCTCCATAACCAAAACCTGAAATCCTAAACCCTGGTCAGAGCGCCGGGCCATAGGTGTCCTTTCGGTTCGGATCCGCCGAAGCTGCGAGCAGGAGATTGTACAACTCCTCCTCTTCTCAAGGAAGTTAATTTAAGTTACCATAATAAGGAAACCACAAGGGATCTATAAGGGTTCCTTTAAGGGATCTATAAGGGTTCCTTTAAGGGATCTATAAGGGTTCCTTTAAAGGGATCTATAAGGGTTCCTTTAAAGGGATCTATAAGGGTTTCTTTAAGGGATCTATAAGGGTTCCTTTAAGGGATCTATAAGGGTTCCTTTAAAGGGATCTATAAGGGTTCCTTTAAAGGGATCTATAAGGGTTCCTTTAAGGGATCTATAAGGGTTCCTTTAAGGGATCTATAAGGGTTCCTTTAAAGGGATCTATAAGGGTTCCTTTAAGGGATCTACAAGGGTTCCTTTAAGGGATCTATAAGGGTTCCTTAAGGGTCCAGAGTTTTCGGGTATGTGCTTTGTTTGTCGAAGGCTTCAGAGCGATAGGGTTTAGGGCTTTAGGGGTTGGGACACGGGGGCTGAATGCTACGTCATCGGAGCACAAAGGTCGCAGCTTCAGCTTCGGTCGAGCAGAGGAGGGTGTAGAGTCGAAAGCTCTCCTGCTTTTGGATTGGTTTCGTTCGTGCTTCAGGTGCTAAGTTCTGGGACGGGCTGCAGCCCTTTTGCAGCTGGGCTCTTGGCGTCAGCCAGCAAGTCCGAACACGCTCTGAAGCTCAGTTCTGCTGACTGAGGTTCCAAACGCTGGCGAGCCAAGAAACTGGAACTCGGGCTGCAACCCTAAACCCCAAACCCTTAGACCAAGCTCTTCTGCGGATTTCAAGGCCCCGGAGAGAGCTGTGTGGTCTCATAAACTGAGGCTTTAGGCTTCAGCTCAAGTCTATGGTTCAGGGATGTTCAGGGTTTGGGGTCTCTAGCTGTAGGGTTTCGGGCTCAGGGCATGAAGGGCTTGTCGAGGCTTCCATAATCATGGACTGACGGTTTCAGCAGGCTTCGAACTTTTCAGTTCACGGCTGAGCTGAACATCCCCCCAATTCCTCTACAGAGCCCCAACACCAGCGTCGATTGCTAGACTTGGGATGCTGTTGCCCTAAGGGTCCAAGTACCTAATAATCATATACTCTCCTAAATATTGAGCTACATAACTACTATCCTAAACCCGAGTACCTAATTATTGGATCCTTTGGACCCTTAGGGTTGGGCTTCAACATAACTAAGCGTGTTTGAAACTCTGAGCTGAATCTTCGAGCACGAAGCTATTCCCAAGCAGGGTAAGCCCGCCACCTCGCCATGAGTCGCAGCATAATGCAACGCCGTGCCGCCAGAGACATCTGCCTGCGATGCTGCTGCCTGGCCCATTTGGCTCGTCGGAACTCCCCTAAACCCTAAACTCTCAAACCAGGGGTCCTGTTTTGAGCAGGGACTGCAATGCACCAAGCCGTCCTAAATGTTTAAACTTCTGGGTGCCTTTTCTCGTCTGCAAAGAGAAGACTTTGCTACGTACTTGGGGTCTTTCTCAGGGTCCGTTATTTGCCGAAACGGAACAATGACACGCATGTCTGCAGTGCAAGGGCGGAGGGAAAAGATGGGAGAACGTGTTCCCGTAATGTCGTTCGCATTGAGGCTACCACTTCTGCTGCTTGTGATGTTTCAACGACCACATCGACGGAACCTGGGCCAATCCGACTTTCAATCAGAATGGTATGCAACTGAAGGGACATTCCTGCGTTGTGAGGGGGGGCACATTGAGCATAAACTAACGTCACCAGAACAAGCTCTTACAATCCTGGGTCTAGGTAGCATCTCAACCTTCAAGTGTGTGCCCTTGTGGAATTCTGTCGTGCATATAGGCATCGATTGTGAAATGCGCGACATCTCCCGCTGAAGTGGTGGCTACCCTGCTGTTGCTACATCTAGTTAATCTAGTTCTTGTGCACACTATCCGGGAAGGACGACGACGACGACTCTATGTCAAGGGCGGCAACGGCCTTGGCTTGCAGCAGCAACTGAGCCACTGTCTGCCAGCCATGGATAGCGCAACACCTCGTGTCCAACATACAGGCTTTCAAGCTTAGAGCGCAAGCCGAGAAGTTAGAAGCATCGCAGTGGGCTCGACATAGTCACAGGCCTCAACACCATGAGCCTGCCTGCGCATGGGCAAGACTCCGTTTTGGCACTCTATACGAGCGTCGCAACTAGCAGCTAGCACGAGAGAAGCAGTCTTGGCCTCACTACTATAGGGGCCTTAATGATTAGAATAGGGTTTTGGCACCCAGTATACTATAATTATCATAAGGAACCCCCAAAATAGTAATTATTAAGGCCCCCATATTATGGGCATTCAAAGAGGCACCATCCAACGACTGCGGGTTTCTAAGGCCCGATCAGGGAGACTTCTGTCCGGTGCTCTCTCCCTTTGAGCTCGCTTCTAAGTCGTCTATCTTCTCCTCTTGCATCTTCACTTTGGCTTGCAGCTGCTTGATGGCTTGGTCCTCCTGAAGCTCCTCCATGGCCAATTTAGCCTGGACCTCGGCATCCACAGCCGCCTGCCGCAGGAGTTCCTTGTTATTCTGGGATCGGGCTTCATCCTCGCTCACCTTTTGCGATAAGCGTGCCAGGTTCTCCACGCGCTCCGTCTTCCTCTCTTTCTCCTCCAGATCAGCCAGCTGGGCAACTTCATCTTTAAGCTCCTTCTGGGCAAGCTTGAGTTCACTTTCTTCGGACTTCGAGGGCGGCGGCGCCGCACCTCTGTGCGAACTCCTGCCTTCGTCATGCGAAGGTTCATGCGGCAGTCCGGATGGCCTTTCATGTGGCAAATGGGATGGCCCATCACGCGGCAAAGCAGGTTGCTTGGGTAGCAATGTCCACATGAAGACGACAGCGGCGCAGATCGTCAGCCAACGAACACCAGCACTGTTGATAGCACCTGCGAAGCTGCAGCCCTCGTACTTCGCCTTCATCTCTGCCTCAGTCAAACAAGGTATCTTGTCGGTCCCAGATGGTCGGAGCCTCATGAATACGACATTTACCGTAATTACAACGTTTTCGGCGAGGATAAACGCCTAAGCTTGTAGATCATCAGAACTAACCAGTAGGATCTTCAGTTTTAACATTAATTAATGAATTCAGGTGTGCCCTCCATAACTTCCCAAGCTCTCGAAGCCCTGAACCCTAAAATCCTATCATACACCCCACACTCTCAACCCTAAACCCTCAAATCCCACACCCCTGATATTTTGTCAATTCTCCCACATCTGCCTCCTTCTTGGCCTTCCTCGCCTGCCGGCTCTGCCGGCGCGTCTGCGGCGGGTTTTGACCGAGGAGTGGCTGGCGGAGAGAAGAGGACCTGGCGTAGGGTTTACCTACAGTATAGTCTCATTGAAGTTCATTTTTTTGGGATGCCTTAAGATCCGCCAAAACAAACCTGTTATATGAACCCAACAGGGAACTACAATTCAGACTATAGCTAGGTGCGGGGAGAAGGGGACCTGCAGCCCTAAAACCTACAAAATGGCAGATGGAGATAAGTGTGTTAGGAAACATTGCCTACACGATACTAGGTTATGACCCCATAAGTCTAGAGTCTTACACATGGCTTTTTTGTAAAGAGGAGGACCTCAAGGTTTGGGGTCGAGGGCTAGGGGCTTAAGTTAAAGGCCCATACCCTTATACGTTATGTACATCTACACACACATATGTCTATATATATATATATAATTCTGGTACCTGAACCTTATATAAACCCTTGTAGGGCACATTTCGTCCACACGGGACCTGCCGCGCTCGCCGCGAGGGGTCCTCTTAGGCCTTGGAGAAACGACGATCTGAATCGGGGGGCCCTGTTGTGGGATGGCCTCTTCCTTACTTGTCCAGACGTTTAACGAAAAAAGAGTTTAGGGTTTAGGAGAGGGTTTCGGGTCAGTGCCTTAGAGGAACGGAAGGTCAACTTTTTGGGTCGAGGGTCCAGGTTTTAAGGTTTAAGAAGGTTAGGTTTAAGGCTTGGCGTTACTTGTCTAGCTGCTTAGGGAACTAAGGTTTGACCTTCGTAGGGTCTGTACTGGTTTATACTACATCAAAAAATAAAAGGTTATCTTAAACAACCAAGCTTCGGTTTGGGTAGCAGCGACGGAAGTGCTGGGTGGTTGGTCGTGTCTGGGACATGGATGGTTCTCCTCATCCTGCTCTCGTGCCCTCTCTGTGGATGTCGGGGCTGGGGGTTCGTGCGATGAACGTGCTCCGTCCTTTGNGGAAGTGCTGGGTGGTTGGTCGTGTCTGGGACATGGATGGTTCTCCTCATCCTGCTCTCGTGCCCTCTCTGTGGATGTCGGGGCTGGGGGTTCGTGCGATGAACGTGCTCCGTCCTTTGCGTCCTTCCTCCTGTGGCCCGACGACTCCGACTTTCGCTCCATGTGTGCAGTGTTTGCGTCTTCAGCCTTGGATTGCTGAGTCTCCTTGATCTTGTCAAGGTCCTTCCTCTCGGTCGAAGATGAGGTGCTCGAGGATGCAGCCTCCTGCGGAGGCCTGCGTGGAGCTTCGACCTCCACGTCCGACTCTCGAAGCTCGGACTTGGAGGCTGAGGGGTCGGGATTGATCTTGTCCTTCAGCTCCTCTTTCGCGGCGTCGATGTGCAGGCTGTCGTCCTTCTCGCCAGGAGGATTAAGACTGTTCACAGACTCCTCGAGGCAAGTCGGGACGTCAGCCTCCTCGTTGAGCCGCGGAGGGGGCTCTGAAGGCTGCGTCGCGCCAGTCGACGNNGTCGTCCTTCTCGCCAGGAGGATTAAGACTGTTCACAGACTCCTCGAGGCAAGTCGGGACGTCAGCCTCCTCGTTGAGCCGCGGAGGGGGCTCTGAAGGCTGCGTCGCGCCAGTCGACGCAGACATGGCAGCCGAAGGAGGCGACTTTGGAACAGGACCCAGAGACTAAGACCTGGGCCTCGAAAGGACACAAGCAAGGTGCATGCTTTCGGTGAAAGTTGCCACTACCGACCTTGTGCAGTCTAGGTTATAGGGAAGCTTTGCTTCACTGTGGAGTGTATAGGTCTTCCACTTTAGGGTTCATTGTTCTGGTGACTATTCTTAATACTGGTGAAGTTGGAGGTTTTTATGGCAGAGGACTACTGTTGGTCGATGCCTAGGGGGAGCATGCAGCATGCATGACCAGATATGTGAGGCGTTAGCTCCGTCCTAAACCAAGTTTATGACTTCTAGAGTTTGGCTCACGAAACATTAGGTTCCTGGCATCAAGGGCGACTGCGGTGGGCAATGCCAATCACCTTGGCCGTGGTTGAAAAGCACAGTGGGCGGTAGACTGCAGGGGTCTGAGCCATGCTGTCTGGGAGGTACGCGGAGGTTCATGGTTCATGTGTAGCTGTAAGTCGTAGGGTAACTATAGTTTGAACCCATATTGCGGGACTTAGGATGAAGCAGGCGAGGGGAGCTTGGATTTGCGAGTTTCGACAGTAAGGACACATCGGACAGACATTGCAACGACACAGACCCATATGTGGAAGACCCAATCCTCAAGGACCACGTGAACCTTAAAGGTAAGGCTCCTAAAGCTCATACTATGAACCACTTTATTCTTCAACCCTTTAGGATAGCTTTCGTCCTTAAGGATCGGCTTGGTTTTCCCACTGACTGCAAGGACGCGGCTTTGGCCCAATACCATCCCATTGGGATCAGCCGAGGCTTGCAGCAGTAACTGCACCTGCAGATAGGAACACGTCGTTAATGCATGGGTCCGAACAACGATTTAATGAGGACGGGGTTCTAAGGGCGATTCTATAGGGGCCATACTGGGACAGCGTTTTCGTCATTCAGACCTCTACGTTGTACTCTTTGAGAGCTTAGGGCGTCGGCCTCTCACCGTTCAGTGCTCCAGGCTTGAGCGCACAGAGTCTAGACCTACCTTTGGTTAGGTTTAGGGTTTAGGGTTTAGGGTTTTGGGTTTAGGGTAAAAGTAGTTATGATTGTACCCCATTCCTGCATTCCCTACTAACCAAAGGTAAGTAGAGGGTCGATGTTCGTTGAAACCAAAAGTCCGACTCTCTGTTTCTCTGGCTCCCCTGCTATAATGTACCCCTCATCGTGCCCCCGGCCTCTTTGAATACCCCTCACACTTTGAATTAATACCCCTTAGAGTACCCTTGGCTAGAGCCCCAAGAACCCTAGACTCCTAGACCCCGGAGGCACCCTTCTCGCCAACGCCGGCTGGTAGAGGTTGCGCCTTGGGACGTTTGGTCTGAGGCTTACCATAAGGCTTCCTTTCAGCGGTTTAGGGTGGGTGTGTCGGGATTTCCTGTACAAGGTGCTTGGAAAATCTCTTCAGGGTTCCTATCCGGGGTTACTGAAAGGGTGCTGGTCCGAGCAAGGCTTTGTAGGGAGAATATTTGGGCTTATATTTTAGAGCTTAGGGTTTTTTTTCGGATTTTGGGTTCAACATTTAGGACATATGATGCCTGCCCCGCAGCAGCACCTGCCAATGACAAGTTCGGAGACTCTGAGCGCGCCTCCCTTCTCTAAGATTGAACTCTAAAATCTGAAACGAATTCCTCTAGACGCTTATATGCTGCGACCCTTAACCANGCAGCAGCACCTGCCAATGACAAGTTCGGAGACTCTGAGCGCGCCTCCCTTCTCTAAGATTGAACTCTAAAATCTGAAACGAATTCCTCTAGACGCTTATATGCTGCGACCCTTAACCACAAGCCTGCTAGGTCCCGGACGCCTGTCGAACTGAGCAGAACGCAGCTCCTTCCGAGGGCCACCTTCATCGTAGCTAGCAGCTACCTGGACCCTTTACAACCTTCCTTTTAAAGTTCCCGACCACGACTTCCTTATACAACTTATATAAATCCTCAAGAAGGAAGGTTATTTGGGGTTAAGGTAAGCTTTGCTTGCAATTGGACAGCCCATGCGGGGCTTCAGCGATTCTTTGGGCAACCCTAAACCCCAAATCACTAAATCGCAGAGAGCCAGGGCGGGGGGNGGTTATTTGGGGTTAAGGTAAGCTTTGCTTGCAATTGGACAGCCCATGCGGGGCTTCAGCGATTCTTTGGGCAACCCTAAACCCCAAATCACTAAATCGCAGAGAGCCAGGGCGGGGGGGCTTGCCGAAGACCCTGCCACTGCAACTTGGGGTGTGGAGTTCAGGGGTTGATGCTGAAGGCCCCTACTGACTCCCGGCTTGCCCTGTTTCGTCAGTAAACCTTTTGAGCTCTCCGGATAGGAACGGGGCTAAGCATTTCGGGACGTTTCGGGTGTAGGACGGTTTGGATGCTGTACGGTTTGCAGCCTAGCAGCACGACTCCTAACCCAAAAGACCTTTTTTTCAGTTCTCAACATCCCGAAGAAGAGGAAACCTAAACCTCAACAGGCAAAATGAAATTGTTGAAAGCCTGCAGAACCTGATCCTTCTAACCCTAAACCGTCTCCGCACAGAGACCCAAGAACGGGAACCTTGGGTCGTCTTACTTACCTTTGGTTAGTAGGGAATGGAGGAATGGGGTACAATTATAACTACTAATACTACCATCCGTCCATTCCCTACTAACCAAAGGTAGGCTTATGGGCTGCAAGAACTTTGCTGCGCCGAAGCCTCGTCGGCGATTGCTGACCTGACCAGTCCAGGTAGACTAGGTAGGGTTCCTCTAATCAAGAGGTTCCGTTACAGGTTTTGTTCAATGGGCTCGAAAAGGGTTTAAGGATTTAGGGGCCTCAATGATCGGTGATTTTGGGTCTGCTGTACACTCTAATATAATGGAAACTCTACGGGAACAACATTAGGACATACTCAGGCTTGTACTGAAGCCAGTGGGGCGTCTTTGTATGTGTTAAAGAAAGCAAGTCAATATGTCATAACTATCAGTTTTACGAAGGCCCTGGGAAAGTTGCTGCTTTCCAGGTGACGAAACCTCACCAAGCACAGCAGAAATCGAAACGCCTGAGAAAAGCCCGTTCAACCAGTGCATCCTTGAGCTAAACACACCACGCCGAAAAGTCCAGGAGGCTCTCTACGCACTGAAGCTCCAGGCTTAGGGTTGAGGCTCAGAGTTCGATGAAGCACGGAGTCTAAGCCTAGGGCTTATAGGCCCTTAACCCGATGTAGGGCAGTCTTATGGGCTTAGGGTCCAGGCATCGGGTGTCGTGCCTGCAATGTGATTCAGCTCTTGAGCCACCGAATCTGCCTGGAATCAGGGATTCCCGGCTTTATCTTAAAAGGTATGAGCCGGTTAAGTTTATAGTTTAGGATTTCGGACGTAGGGTGCTGTCAAATGTTCATTTCCTTTGCGTATACATTGCGGGCCTCACGCCATGCTGGACAGAACAGCTCATCACAACTCTTGACCCGTCGTCGAGGGGGGCGAGGTGTAAAGTCGATGATGTTGGTAGGATGCCTGCCGAATTCCCACACTTGCTAGTTGCTCGTCCCAGACCCTTCAAACCTCCAAATACCGCCAAGATACATCACATACTGTACGATGTCACATAGGGGCTCGGAGGATTCGGATAAAAGCACAAGCAGATAGACGAGCTCATCTACACACACACACACAGCAAAGGCTCACCGAAACAGGCAACACGCAACACCCAATAATTAAACTCCAAATTAAACCCAAAGTACGAAACCCCAAGGAGCCCCAAGACTCGTTATTGGGAGATATCAGCTCCTTCTATCAAGCAACCCCACCCTAGAAGGGGCCCTGTTGACCCCGAACAGCTTCAGCTCTCCTCGCGCGCCTCGGATGTTAAGAGCCGGCGGGTGTAGTCGTAGGCTAACGGCTCCGCCTCAGCTCTTGAGCGGTTTTCCTTTGGCATGCGCCCAGCTGACACCTTTAAAGGAGCCCTTACAGGGGCTTTGGGAAAGAATTGGGTCTACGGTAAAGTTTAACCCCAAATCCAACCCCACAATCCAAATCCTCAACCCTTGCCTTTGGCTTGCTGCGGGATCGCCATAACGCCAGTATCGCATCTTCACTAAAGACGACTGCACAGGC
Organism: Symbiodinium sp. clade A Y106; assembly: GCA_003297005.1. Lineage (NCBI taxonomy): Eukaryota > Dinophyceae > Suessiales > Symbiodiniaceae > Symbiodinium > Symbiodinium sp. clade A. The sequence goes on from BGNK01000435.1 coordinate 241,996, forward strand.
TTTATCATGGTTAGGATGTGGGAGAAAGGGCTGTCGAAAGACGAGGGCGCAACAAAAGACATCCTACGAAGTCCTGTGACTAATACGGTTTCAACCTCCTGCAGTCAACCCCACGACCCCCGCCCAACAGGTTTTGGAAGCAGAGTTCAGGTTCCATCCGAAAAGTGACAACACTGAATCTGTTGCACCCTGGCGGCCAGAAGTGCGCACATGGCCGATGTGGCGGCCCTGGCATGGTGACCACAAAAGGATTACGTCATGAGGTTTAAGCAAACTCACGACGTGGGGATCAATGTAAGTTCCTAGACCCTAAACCCTCAAGTGTAAGTTATAAGAGCCGTGCATCTGTTATTGGTATTGTTATTGTTGAGACTCTACTTGCTTACAAAAGCTTAACTTTTCAAACCCCGAGCCCTGAACCTCAGACTGGAGGGTTTTGCGCACTAACTCTCGGACTCTCCAGGCGAGGCAAGTGTCCACTGGTCCGGGATGGTTAAGATGGAAACGAAAGCAACGCAAAATCACTGGGTCAGTGCACCCTAAGTGGCCTTCTCGAGGTTGCTGCCGGCAGCTCAGCAGCAAAGAAGCCTTAGAGCAATGATGTGCGTATACATATACACATACACATATATGTGGATTACATTATATTATATATATATGTGTGTGTTTTACGATGTGTATATGTATCAGGTATGTATCCTGCGAACCCTAAACCCCTAAAGCAGAAGCAAACAACTCTAAGGACTTCAGGGCCTTCAGGGTTGGGCTGCGGGGGTTGGGGCAACCCTATAAATACCTTGGAACCCAAATCTGCGAACTTAGACTCCCCAAACCCTTCAGGCAGCTGAAATATAGGGGCTAGAATAACCGAGTGCCAGACAGTTGTAATATAACACCCATTAGCAAGACGAAGCTGATTGTCCAGGTTGCTAAGTCTATAGTGCAAACCTCTGAGCTTTGCACCCCTCAGCTCGTCTTCAGCATCCTGATAGCGACAAAGAACTACAGCTGCGGTCTGGGGTCTCTTGCAGATTCTATAAGGACGCCTTTCTGCTAAGCCTTTGCCGGGGTGGAAAGTCTTCAAGATCTTGAGCTCGGGGAATGTGGATAAGCGCCAAAAGGCTATGGAGTGCAAGACATGGACTGTTACCTCTTGTAGGCTTCCTTGTTCAAGACTCTTGGGTGCAAGATTTTTTCTCGGATTTACTCTTCACAAGGCTTTCACCGTTTCGGGAACAGCGTGATATTGAGGGCGAGTGAGAAAACAACACCACATGCACTAATGCCGACTTGATACGGAAGATACTGTGCTGGCATTATATAATGGATCTGGACGAATCACACTACAAAGGCCTGAACTCTAAATCGACATGTTTAAAATTCATCCAGTGAGCCACAAGCCCGAAAGCACGTCAACCCTGCACTCCAATCTCCTACAATCAAATTTCCCGGAAGACCCAAACCAAAGTGCACTGTCTACTTTTGCAGCACATCGTCCGCTGTCAAGGAAGCCGCCACGTCCAAGAAGGCCTGGGAGACAACGTCCTGGGTGTCAGCGATTGTTTTGCGGTCATTGACTTGTAGGGTTTAGGGCTTATAGGGCTTCGAGGGCGTATATAGGGTTTATATCACACATTTGAGCGATTTGGGCAGGAGTGCATGGTTTCTGCTCTTGTGCAGCTTACAGCGGCGATCTTCAGACAAAGTCAACCAGCTGGACCCCATATCTGAAATCTCAGACTTGGGTTCTCTTGAGAAGCCCCGAACGGGTCCGAACGACAAAAGTCGACCCGGAGCCAGAATTGTGTTTCAGCTCTAAAGATTCATACAGAACTGAGGATGCTACGGGTTATTAGCGGCTTCCAGGCTTAGCAGGTATATATACGTATATATCCCTACATAATCCTCTGAGTAGTGACCAGAAAGCGGCCCCCCACATCATCTGCTAAATGCCCGCGGTGGATAAACCGATAGACCACAGTGATCTAACCTTAATGCCATCAGAAGCGAAGTCTGCAATCCCCGGCAGCTGCAATCACTGTTGCGGACTTTTTTCCAAAGTGCTTGCACAAACAGCTAGCAATATTGCATGGGTCGGACTCAGGCATTGAAAGTCGCTCACTAATGAACATGTCGATATGCAGGGTCGATCAACTAGCTTTGTAGTACTAGCATGTGGTCCGGGGGGGCTACATTAGGCCCTTTGCGACTCAGCGACCTCGCTCAGCCTGCAAGAAACATGCGACTGCCTGGTGGGAGTCGAACAACTTGTCTCGGAAATCCGACGGGAGGTGCTCCAGGTGATTTCGCTGTTTGTACAGCCAAACGTAAAGAGAATACTCTTTGCGATTATCTAATGTTGGTGTTGGCAGCCTATCTTTCCTCTCCAGGAAGTCTATCAGACGGCCAAACTGTCGATTCCATACCTTTCTGGGAATACGGAACTCTCGTGCTCGCATTGACCTCGCCCACTGAGCAATAATGGGCCCCTGATTTTCAAGATCCTGAAGGCGCTCTTCACGTTGTCTGTTTGCGCGTGCAACAAAAGCTTCGAAGCTTCTAATCAAGTTACCCTCCCGTCTGCCACTCGTTCTGAGGTTTACGGGCATCCTGCCATGAAGCCGAACAAACTGCCGCAGCATCTTCACACATCGCTCGAAAGCGGTCTCCGCATCCAGCCACTTCGCCACGCGCAATCTCAAACTGCTGCATGAAGACTTGCACAGCTTCTGCACCCTGGCAGCCGCAAGCTGTTGCCTTCCCACCAAAGCACCAACCTCCCGCAGCCAACATCCCAAGCGCCTCTCCTCCAGGTCAGGGCTTTGCTGCCGTGGCAGCCTGCCGCGGTTTTGCGACGCATATTGTTCGACTGCTCGCAGATTCAGGTCCCATGCATCCCTCTGCTGCAGGATCAAAGCCAATTGATACAGCACGCTGCTGACTAGCAGCTTCTGGGACAGAGGTTGTCGGAGCCTGCAGTCGATCACCCAAAGACGAGACTGCAAATGCTTAAGGTTTGCACCAGCAAATCGGCTGTCTGCCTTGGCTATCGCCTCCAAAAACCTGTCGAGCGTGTTAGCATGCCCGTTCTCAAGAAGATTGCTCCCGGGACCCGCCTTCAACTTCAGTTTCGACATGGTTGTCTTTCGTGGCAGGTTGGCCGAACAACCTAGTGGCCGATGGTGCTGAACCTGAAGGTCTTGTGACAAAGGTGTCAGGATCTCATCTTGGTTCGCCGTCAACATGGGTCTCACGAGACCATTGCCCAAAGTTTCAGCATGCGATGGCACTAGTCGAGCTGGTTGGAGCACCGGCTCAGTCGCGACTTGCTTGACAGATCTTGCAGTCGCAAAACTGACTGGCTTGCTTCCAGACACAGCTTGAGAAACCGTCTGTCTTGCCATGTCGGTCTGGCTGTGATCCTGGCCAGCCCGTCCCTTTCCGTCGGTGCCAGGTTCGACCCATGGTAGTTGAGCTGGTGACATCAAGTCGCCGTCCGTCCGGAGCCCGAGAGACGGATTTCCCGCAGCATCAGCATTGGTATCGCGCTCGTTTGGTTCAGTCTCACTTCGACGGTCGAAATTTCTTGAAAACTCTTCTGGCTGCTGATGCCCGCCAGCTGCCGACCCACCCAAAGGCACCGGGAGTTCCACAGGGTGATGATGGAGGTGCTCCGCCGTCACCTGCGGGCATAGGGTCGTGTTGTGGCCTGCCTCTGTGCATACTTGACGGTCGACCGAGGAAGACAGGCGCACTTCGGACTCTGGACTCTTCACAATATCGTCCAAAACACGACCAAAAGCTCCGCTTGTCTCTGGCATGGAAGGGACAGCAATCGCGGGCAGCACAACGTGAGACAGGGGTTTGGTCGAGTGCGGCCGCAGCACCCGGCCGATGGCTTGGATGATGCTCACATAGCTGCTGCGAGGCTCCACGAACATGCAGGTATCGGCATTCGGAATATTGACGCCTTCGCCCAGCACTTGAACCGTCACCAGTACATGCACGGGCTTCTGCAACTCACCCGAAAACTCGTTCATCACTCTTGTTCGCGCTTTGCGAGCGGTATGGCCGTTGATGTGCCATGCCGCCAACCCCGTAATATCCAACACCTGCTGGAAACGCTTGGCTTCTGCAATGGAGTTGCAGTATGCGAGCACCCGTCGAAATCGTCCAGCTTGTGACAGCAGCAGGTTCGCTAGGCAAATGTACGGATGGCCTTCCGTGGTCACGGGCACCGTGAGGTCGTACTCGCACAGGACTCCCTGCTCGATCGCTTCCCCCAAGCTAAATCTAAAGTCCACTCCTCCCTTGTGTGTCGCCGAGAACTTGAAAAGATGTTTGCAGCTTGGCATTCCTGGTGGCATAGGATGATGACCTTCGTCGACAAAACCCGCCTCAAACTCCAGCTTCTTCAGAAGCTGCACAGAATCGCTCACAGCGACGAAGCGCGGAGATGCCATGTCAATGTTGCTGTTATAGTTGGTGCCCACCTTGCAAAAGTCGGGCATCCCTTCAGCGAATTGCTCCAGCAGAACGCGGGAAGGGACCGTAACCAAGACCTTGACAGAAGAGCACATGCAGCATGAGCAACTAGCAGCAGGTACCGACTAATTAGAGCACATGCAGGCCATCTATATAGACACTTCAAAGGCCGCGCAACTACCGCTGTTGAATTCGCGCTTTCGCCAGTCAAATCAACTTAAGTATTGGAAGACTCAGTGGTTTCAGAAACCCATCGTGCCACCTTGCCCGTCTGCTTCGCCGCCAGCTCCCGGATCACGCGCGTCTTCCCGGTGCCGCAGGCCATCTCGATGACCCGGGCTCCCTTGGCGCACGCCTCCAGACAGGCCTCCTGGCAAGGCCTTAAGGGCGGGTCCGGTGCTGCGCCGCCGTCGGATGCAAGTGCACCGGAGACGGAATCCTCCAGGAGGTTGCGCAGCTTCGTCTTGCTAAGGATCTTCCGCTGGCAGCCGTATTTGCGCAAGCACTTCTTGGAGTCGCCGGGGATCTTGCAGCCGCGGAAAGTCCAGAGTGTGCATTGTGGATCCTGTCCATGTACTGTGTGCGGGTGCACATGATGAACTTTAACTGACGAGGCGGGGGAACCCTTACATTTCAACACCAGGAAGCTACCCGGCCTCATCCAGGCATCGTGCGGTCCGCAGAAACCTCTTGACATCCTGCAGAGTGGCATTGTCCGCCCGACAGAGAATCGCCCTCTTTCCATCTAGGCTGCAGAGGTTTATACCTGCAAAGCTTTGAGGAAACATGAAGCCAGGTTCGTTTGGCAAAAGGTTGGCATGATCTTTTTTGTTCGTGAATCCTGGCCTATGTGCCGACGAGTGAAGTTCTGCCGCTCGAAAAACCAGGGTGGCAAGTCCTGCATTCCACTTTAGGCATGCCATACGACCTAAGGAGAAATATGCAGTCGGGAGGCACGTGTCAAGAAACTCCGGCTAGGTATCATCCACAGGAAGGGGTGAAGCATAGCCTGCAAACATCACGCCTGGGTCGGCACAGCATTGAACTCCAGCACGGCCGCCCAGAGAAGCCGCTGGTGGTCCTCGAGGAAGGGCCAGCTCAGCGCCTCCAATCTTCGACAGGCCATGCCCTCAACAACACGGTGTTGTGTTTATAAGAGTTTCGACGCTCACTCTCGCACAAGGCAGGCAAGGCAGGGCTTGATGTTTAAGGAGATCACGCAAAAATACGGAACGACTCTGGTTGCAGCTGGCGGGTGATGGTGACCATTCTTCCTTGTACCATGAACTCAATAACTAGGACCACCCTCCAACACCGCTAACATCCTCTAACATTACATATTCATACGGGGAACAAGATGAATTAAAAGAGACTCCTTCTGCGCTGCCTCCCGTGCCAGCCTTTGCAGGCGCTCCATGAAAGCCTCGTCGCGGCCTCAGAGAGGCTGAGCCGATGTCCGGGGTTGAACTTCAAGATTTTAATAGGGTTTGGGCAGTTTTAGGTTTTTTTTGTTCGGGTTTCGGCGCTCGCACTCGGACAATCAAAGGGTTTAGCATTTAGGGTTTGGGGATTTCACTGCTTTGTCTCATACCCCGGTAGCAACACTCGAGGCTTGAATTCCTTCTGGTGTNGTTTCGGCGCTCGCACTCGGACAATCAAAGGGTTTAGCATTTAGGGTTTGGGGATTTCACTGCTTTGTCTCATACCCCGGTAGCAACACTCGAGGCTTGAATTCCTTCTGGTGTCGAACTCTGGTCTCGTGCTACAAACAGTTTGGAGACGCTGGCCAGTTAATGTAGAGGCCTGAATAATTTACTATTCCGGTGGTTCTTTATTGTAGTTATAGTATAATTGGCCCCCAGGCCCTGTTCTAATTATCCAGGCCCCTATATTATGGGCCATGCAGTCACTCCTTGGAAGTCGAGCGACGCTGCTCCTCCGCTGTGGCTGCCAAAGCACCCCTGCCAACGCCAATTCCGCGATGCCAAGTCCTGTTTTTGGGACGAGCTGTGTGCAGAATGGCGTTTTGGTGTAGACTCGTAGACAATGACAAAAGCTAGGAACCATCAGGGACTCTAGGGCAGTTGGGCTGATAAGCAGTTGGATGCTTCGGACGTTAGCTCTGCAAGTACTACGGGCCGTAGCGCTACAGTGGTACAAGTCACGCCGCACTCCTGGAAACTGTCTGGCCACCAAGCACCGCAGGGCCCGTGAAAACCGCCGCCCACACGGTCCGAAGACCAAGGCCGAAAAGCAGCAGTACCACCCCAGCTCTGCAGCGGCGTTTTCGAGATGATGGCAATTTTCTACAGTGACCATGCATCTGCTGTCCCTTCAGCAATGTCAGGGGGCTGCAGATCAGAAAGCGAGAACTGAGTTTCTCTCGCCACAGACCGATGAATTCTACTCTGCACACTTCCAACTTCCAGGGCCTAGGCGCCAGGTTCCTGAGCCTGTGGGCGGCAAACGGCGAGCTTTAGCCACTGCTCCCTCCAATTCCGCGAAGCACTAATCGCAGGAGCGAGATAAACAACCTTTCAAACACAGCACCGCGAATGCCGAATTATTGATGAGGGAGTATACAGGATTCGTGGGGACGCCCTCGCTGTCCCCATGCCGCCCCCTTTCCAGTGCAGCCAAAGCGTCCTCATCTCCCGTGGTCATGGCGGTATTGCACGGATGTCCCACCAATAACCGTCTTCATTCCGTAGGGTTAAAAGCTCTCGAGGTAAACACACACAGTTCAAAGCCCGAAAACCTATCAACGACAAGTTAAGGTCTAAATCACACAGTTGAAACAATGACTATCGCAGGTTCAATCCCACATAATGAGATCTCCGAGCTGAAAATCGAGACTTCTTGAAACAACATAACGGTTCAAATCCCTTCACAAGCAGATACTGTTAAACTTATGTATCCTGGGTACCTTCCGTCCAGAGACGGAGCTAAAGCCACCAGCAATGCTGAAGGCCTTCACTATGCCGCGGATTTGCTTAACTGGCACAGCTTTTCTCACTAAAAGGGGCTGCAATGCACTGGGGGAGCTGCGAAATTTTACACTCCTCAGCTGGGGACTCTTACTGAACTAAGTTCGGCACCATCATGAATCGGTAGAGATCCCTTTTCGAAGCTGGACTGTTGACTTCCTCAAGAAAGGACCCTATCAAACCCAAACTTGCTGAACTTGTGGTCACTGTTGTGTCCGGGACTGTGAAGCATCGCAAGAGTCTCACAGGAGCAAAGTCGCCTCGGCTCACGTGCCTGCTACTGCAAAGCTTATAGGGCTGCAGGGCCTCTAAGGTGCTCAAACCTGCTAGGATTTACAACCATCGCACATGTGCAGTAAGTTTCCGTCAGCTATGTGTACAAACAGGCCAGGCATCCAAAGCCTTAAACACCAGGCCGTCTAAGCAATATGGGCGAAGCT
>BGNK01000436.1:1079-127147 GCA_003297005.1 Symbiodinium sp. clade A Y106
CGGGACGATCAAAATGATCTGCAGCCTCGTAGCTGCCGCGGCATCAGGGTAATACACTCTGGTACCGATGCCCTCTCGCTTAGTCGCTTTCGAGCGATTGCGTCACAAAGCAAAGCAAAGCAAAAAGTTTCATTCAGGACAGGGTGCATCAACACGAGTTGGTTATTAATGGGGTGCCCGGGGAAGAGAACGTCAGTGACCTCCTCACCAAGAACCTCAACAGGCCTCANCGGCTCGGATGAATTCACAAGCCGGCAGGTACAGCTTGAAGAGCTTTGCTGAGGGATCTTTTAGGATCGCCGTTGCTCCTGGACGCGCAGACTGAGGAACATACGCACAGGACTTCATCCGTGGCGTTTGTCTTCGAAAGGAGGACAGGACCGGGTCTGGGAACCTTCGGTCAAGAGGGGGAGTTGATTTATGTGACCTCCCAAGGTTCCCAGCTGGCAGTGGAAGCACTTGAACTTGCNNNACTTGCTTTGGAAAGTTTTGCACAGCCTTGTTTTGCATGTCATGTGAGTGCGATTTCTTCTGGCATGGTGAAAGCATGGATCGAAACCATTCTGCATGTTTTCGAAACCCTTTTTGTTGGTCTGTTGGTCGGTCGGTCGGTCCGCCTTTCGGTCGTACCGCCCGGACCTCGGAGTGAGCTTTGTGGACGCTTGGAGTGTTTGTAAAGTGACTCAAGCCTGTTCGCTTTCGCCAGAGCCACANGGATACCTAAGAGGTATCAGGAGCCAGTTCTAGTGTTTAGAGAGCTGAAGCCCAAGTTCGCTGTTAGTGCTCACCAGCTGTGAAGTGTTTCAAGTCCAGGGAGCTGTGTACTGAAGCCTGAAGCCGTGCCGGGTTTGGCTCAAGACTCGAACCGCTGAAGAACAGTGGAGTAAAAGGTGTGGAGCGTGCCCGCTCTGTGCGTTGTGCTGTGTGAGAGGCCCAGAGGCCCTGGGGTTCCCNGACTCGAACCGCTGAAGAACAGTGGAGTAAAAGGTGTGGAGCGTGCCCGCTCTGTGCGTTGTGCTGTGTGAGAGGCCCAGAGGCCCTGGGGTTCCCTAGAGGTCCCTCGGAAACTAACGTTAAACAAAATGTGAAGACGTCTCAGGCGAAATCCCAGAGCGGCTTTACAAAAATTTGCCAACATTGCGCCGAATTGCATTTCGTCTGTGAGTTACGAAATTGCACATGTGCCACCCAGCATGCTTCGTCTCAGTTGATTTTCAGATTCTGGTTTTTTGATTTGCGAAATCAATTGATTTTCGAGATTCTGGTTTTTTGATTTGCAAATTGTATGATTGTCAGCGAGTGGCCCGTCTTAACCAAGGAACCGTTTAGTGCTGCTTTTTCATGGTTATTGCTGGACCACTGTGGTGTATTGACCACATATTGCGGCTTAAAAGGTAACCGAGATATCCTAAAGCTGATTGCATCTGTGACTGAACATTTGCTTGTTGTTGATTGAATTTTCATTCATTTTCTCTTTCTTCTTTGTTTCTCCTTCAGCGCCTCTTCTCTTTGAAAGTCCCTTCGCCGAAAAGCAGGATGCAGCTCGCAATGGAGTGATGATGCACGCTTGTTCGACAACAAGCTGCAGGCAGAAGTGGCTGCGGACGCACAACTGTTGTGAAAGACCGCCGCGCAACACAGCCGTGCGTTGGAATTGTGAGCGTCCACGCTGGTACCTGCACTGCGGCTGAGAATTCAATCCTTGAGCTTTGTGTGGACTCGCTTTGCTCCAAGATGTAAGAAGACATAAGCTGCTTGCATTGGACTTCATATTCGAGATTCCGTTGCGCTCTGCAACCTTCCAGCTCTCGCACACTTCGCTAGAGACCTGGAGACCGGACTCTCAGTGTTTTTTAAGACTCTTGGTCACAAATCGACTGTTGCGAGGACGTCGTAGTCACTGTGGACTTGACGGCCTGCAACACGATCATCACAGAACGTGCAGCAATGACGCCCGCTGGATGGTGAAGCAGTCCGAATGCATCGGCCGAGGCTCACAAATCACGGTGTCGCGGTCGCTTTTCTCCCCTACCCATTTCAAGCTCAGGGAGGATCGCTGTAATTCTTTTGCCCTGCTGCACCTCGAACTGCCTGAAATCAGTTTGGATTTTGGTTTTCTTCGATAATGGTCAAAACCCACATGGCATTCAGCATCTCATGTCTGGTTACTGCAGAGGATGGTGAGTCTCGTAGTTCTGACGATGATGGTAGTTGTCAGGACCGGATTCAGTGTACAGTACAGCGAATGCTCCAAAGTACAACTACGATAACTCCGGGCACTTCATCCGTCCTCACCTGCAGTGCTGCGGCCTTCAAGAAGCTGCCAAGCAGTCCCGACTCTGCTTTTCAGTGTCCTGCTATTTGACGGACATGCTTTATTGTGAAGGGCGAAAGGGCGAAAAGGTGAAAGGCACAATGCTGCACGAGGTAACGTGCCGCTTTCCTGGGTTGGGCCGTTCATCAAGTTCCGAAAGACTGCAAGCCAAACTCATGTATGGTTGCGGCATGGAGTGTTATGCCCGCAGCTTTTGCATCGAAGTAGTGCTTGATGCCGGACGATTCTGCACATGTGTCTATATATACATATATATATATATATTATATGCAAGTCCATATGCTTTTATATTCATGAATATTCAGATACATATATAGCACAGTATCTGCACATACGTATAGATGTGGCACATTTGATTACAATCATACACATGCAACACACACATATGCGATTGTGCATACATGCATACATGCATATACATCTGTACAGGCATGTACACATAGCAGTATGTGCGCCTTCAAGCCTGTGAAGTATGAGTGGAAGTAGGTACCGATGGAACAGCTGTCCGTAACAAGCTTTTTTGTCAGAACAAGCGGATCCAATTCCTAGTTCCTCGTGACAGCCTGCAAATCAGAACTGTATAACCTAAAGCTGCAACACCATGTTCTGTTCGGCCATGTCTTCAAGCACTTGGGCGGCATCGCATCGGTTTATGACGTTTGTCATCTATGTCTTCGCTGCCAGTGTGCGAGCTGTGCAGATGTTGCCTATGTTGTTTTGACAGCAACTCTTGTCGCAGTATTGTACAATGCCACCATATGTATGTGGCATCTGGTTGTCTGTTTGCATCGAGAACAGCTTCTTCAGACGTGTCGGGCATGTCTCGCTGGTGTTGTGTGTCAACATGCTGAATGATGATCCGACATCGCTAGATGCAGCAGTAGCAGTTGGTGTGCACGAGGTTGACATGCTCGGGTTTGACTTCCAGAAGCCAGAGGAGCGAATCGACCATGGCCTACATTTAAGAGTTTCAATTTCCTTCCTCGATAGATTGCGCGTGTGTGGCCGTGGTTTGAACAAATTTCGTGTGCTCGTAGGAAACATGAAGAAGTGTTGCAGGTGACCACTGTGATCCGATGGCTCCTGCGGGTAGTGCTCGTGCTCTTTCTGGCTTGGCCAGAAGCTTTTTGGGAAAGCTTGCGTGCACGGAAGCTACTGTTACTGCGACTTCACTCTTCCATGGTCAGTGAGACATTTGTATCGCACCTGCATGGTTGAATCGTATCCTTGCTGACAAGTTCCATCTGGTGTAATGGACATAAGAAGCACTTCGTGCATTCGATGACTCGGATTCGGCTTCAGGTTGGTACGGCAAAGATCAGAGCAGGCCTTGTGTGGAACGTGGGTTGCGGAGATTGGCCTGTTGATGAGCACGACACGATCTTAGGTTTACTAGGCGACTGGGCTTCTATCTGGCCAGGAAGCAGAAGAAGAGGAGGAGGAGAATGAGTCGGAACTATCAGATGCGCGAGCGCGATCCAACGGCCTCAGGCTGGCTTCTCTGCCTAGGGTCCTAGGCCAAGCCGGCCGGTCTTGGCAATCTGTTCATCTGGCAGGTCTCGGGGCAACAGTCGTCCAGTCTCGCGGTTGCAGCCTAGCCGTACACTCAGGTGGCATGCGTGCTTTTCGTCAGATTTCCTGTCAAGCCTTGGCAACTTTCAACTGATCGTGCGACTCAACACTGAGGACGCGATCCGTGCGACCATCGAGCTGATATGAGGAAAGCCTCTGCTGTCGCACCTGCTGACGTCGGACAGGTACGCGACGGCACCCCGGCAAAGAAAAGGAGTTGCTTCCGGCACGGATGCAGCTGACTTCAATTCCATCATAGAGAAGGCCTGTGGCCAAGCACATTGAGAAACAGAGCTCATTGGCACAGTTGCGACGGTGCAAACAGGTCTCCAAGCCGAAGGAGATGTGGCAGCCACGCAAAAGTGGCGAGCCTTTGGAGCTCAGGCGATCGCAAGCAGCGGCCTTGAGTTTCGATGACTGCGAGGAACCAACAAATGAGTCTGTCGGAGCATGTCTTTGTGTCTTTTCCTTCCTGCTCTGAGGGCGATGCCGATCCGGCTGTGACCGAGCGACCAGCTGTGACTCTCAATAAGCCGGGGTCGCCGCCTCTGTCTTCTTAATGGCCAGACCTGTTGGCAGAGTGTCCAATGTCTATTGACGGAGCGGCCGGTTGTCTTCTTTTGTCTTGGAGCTCAGCTTACCTTGCACTTAGTCGTCGCTTGATTCTGCACCTGGCTTCAGCCTCCTTTAAGACTGTATGTTCTGGACTTCCGACGGTTCGGATTATTCTCTTGTGTCGGGGTCATTAAGTCATGCGATGACATTTGCAGCCGCTGCTGTCGCGTGGGTAGAGCTGTGCAGAGAAAACCGAGGCACGATGCTCAAGGTCCCACACTTCGTGGGCATGAACGGCCGGCTGGATCCTCGGTTGACTGGGAGGGCTGTAGATTTTTCCGAAGATCGCGTGTTGATGCGATCAGCGGGTGTCTGAGCGCAGCTGCGCTTCTTGCAGGAGAGATATGAGATATGGTAATATGCTCTCTCACTGTCCTCTTACTGCATGACGTTGGCTTGCAGCGAAGTTTGGCAAGCAAAGATAGTTCCATCTTGACCCTGGAGTTCGAAAGCCATGCATCCTTCAAAAAAGTCGTCCTTCAGTGCACCACAGCATTTGCCTGAAGCAGATGCAAGAGCGAACTGACAACCAATGCCATGACACATTCCAGTGCACAATGGCTTCTTCAGGTGACTTTCATCACATTCAACCACGAGAACAATCTGCTTTTCTCCTGTGGCAAGGACTGCACCTTGTGTTGCGATCATGAGTCATGAGTCTGTCGCGCGGCAGATGTGTCCGTTTCGTTTTGCCTGAGGACAAGCTCGTTTGCGTCTGGAGCTTTCCGGATGGAGAGCTTCTTGGCAGCTACCGGGGCCACAACGGAGCCGCCAGCCTGGCAGTTTCTCAGCAAGGCTCTACGAAGTGCATCCGATTCTGGTGCTCGGAATTGCCAGGTGTGGTCCTGCAGCGCTACCTTTGACTCCAGGCCGGTGATACTCAGATGCAAGCACAGGACCCGTGCCCCAGAATCTCACAGACCTCCCTCAACAGAATCCTATCGAGTTGAACATCACGTGAACTTGTCACACCGCCCATTGTGCATGGGCTCAAGCAGAACAATGTCATGTGTCGCTATCTTTTGAAAAGAAGCGCAGCCACCTAACGCACAGATAATTTCAGAGGGACAATTGGTTGACCCGACTGTCCTGACACGATGCAACCCATGCGAGCGCAGACGGCAGTGCCGTGCTCGCGAATGGGGGTGTTGCGATCCAGGTGCGACTTGTAGGCAGATGCACTTTAAAGACGCAACTTTGAATGGCTCGAACTTGCGCAGGACGGTGGCCACTACTGGCGATCTCTGCGTACCAGATGTCTCCAGCTGTCAGGGCCACGCCACTTGCCGAGTTGCTTCTCAAGATTCGGACACAAGGAGCGCGTCCGGCATCCTGGCCAGAATAGCTCAGACTAACTCTCAGAACTTACGTCTGCGACCTGGCTTCTGCTTCTTCTGCTGTTGGATGACTTCAGGACCTTCTGCAGGCATTGAGAGACCAGCTGAATGGTTCAGTCCTAGCGGCAGACGAGGCAGGACAGTTGCCTCCAGCTGCAAAAGCACTATCAAGAAGATCAAACAAATATTGTGTTGCATGCTTCGATCAAGCAGTTTCAGTACTATCCGCATTTTGAAAGCAGATTGCGCACCCAAGGTCAAGGTCCCATGCCTCGTTTCTTAAGCTTGTGAGCCGCCCACATACAGATATGTATGTAAGTATGTATGTATGGTCCGATGGATGGATGGATGGATGGATGCATGGATGGATGGATGGATGGATGAATGGATGCATGGATGGATGGATGGATGGATGTATACGTGTAAACGCAAGCACACACAGAAATGTAGTATATATGTATATATACATAGACACATACAAGCATAAGCTCAATATGCATATGCATCTATATCTATATCTATATCTATAACTATACCTGCATCTACATCTACTTCTGCATGTATACGTATATCTATGTGGCATGTATATCTACATCTATATCTGTATCTCTGTCTGTGTTTGTTTCTATATCTATATCTACATGTATGCCTATATCTATATCTACATCTATCTGTGTGTATATATGTACACAAACATACGCGTATTCAAAGATGTGCCTGGTATTGATTTATATATTCACACGTATGCAGACATAATTTAAAAAGGATGCTCGCCTGGACTGGCCTAGACAGAAGACGCCGCAGTCCTTGGATGATATTGGGGCCGGCCATACCGTCTTAGGGTTTTGGGACTATTGTTATCGTAAGTCTGAGGGTTATGGGTGCCATGAGTATGAGGAATCGCACCATTCAGTAGTCCTGCGAGCAACTCAGTAAGTTGACGAGCTGTCGGACACGATCAAGCCGGCTTATTCTTGTGTATGCAGAATCGTTCATAGCATGGAAAAGCCATTTAACGCTGGCACATGTTTATTCGAGGTGTTTTCCTCCGGACATGACTAGCATGCACCTTCTAATGAACCTACAGGACCCTAACATTGACTGATGATGACATGTTGGCAATATTAGTACGATTTGCTATGTCTTCCTCTCTCTACTAGTAGCATCATCAGTGACAATAGTTAACGACACCATGGCGCAAACTTCTTGTCAGAAGTTTCGATATTTGCATGTTCATGGTATTCATTCGTACGTAGGAGGTCCCGATTCGTGCATGTTGTCATTTCGCGGAAGGCAATGGTTCTGGCCTCCACCATGGCCAGCGCAAAGGTGCAGGACCCAAAGATGTGGCGTGATGTTTCGACGGCGCTGCGCCGCTGCGCCCTGGCGGCCGATAGCAGAGACTGTTAAACCGAGACAAAGACTAGCACACTGTTTGGGGAACTGAGAATATGAACAGTAGCTAGAGTAGCTCCAACAGGCTGGACCAGAGCATGCAAGACGACGATGATAAGCTGCACTGTCAGCAGCACGCAATCATGGGTAATACTTCTTCTGGAGCTGGCCACTCTGAAATCCATAATGGGGATACTGACAATAAACAGGAACAGTCATCGGTAGTTTTCCCTAGGTGACGAGCTGCCAGTCCAGTGGCTGACAAAGCTACCTTGGAAGTTCGCCAGGGCGAGGCGGGAAGGGCTGAGATCCTGCAGTCGTTGCAGATCGCGTCGAATTTGGAGGTGCTTGCAGCCAGAGATCTTGGAGATCCTGTCTGCAGAGGTTCAGAGGAACTTTGGCCATTTCGATCCACGTGGCTTGGCTGACCTCACATGGTCCATGGCGAAGCTGCAGCATCGTGACGAAGGACCGGACCCGAAGCCTTTCCGCGAAGTTGCGTTCGGTTGCCTGTTGCTCTCTCTCTTTCTCTCTCTTTCTCTCTTCTCTTGGAGGATTGCAGAGGGCCCTGACGCAGAGTCTCAGCGTTCGGATTGCTGAGCTGACGCCTCCGGAGCTCGCCAAGGCGACATGGGCCTTTGCCAAGTTCCACTATGATGATAGAGAAGGACTCTTCGAGATTCTGGCGGAGGCTGTGGCCAAGTCACTTCCTGAATTCCAACCACGAGGGCTGGCCAACATCATCTGGGCCTTCGCAACAGCTGAGGTACGGAACCCGAAGCTGCAACTCAATCGCCTAGCAGAGTTTTCGAGAATCGCTGTACCAGGATTCGCACCACAAGGTTTGGCCAACACGGTCTGGGCCTTTGCCAAGCTTCGGCTTCGTGCTGACCACGCTCTGTATACAAGCATGGCAGAGACCACCATGCAAAGCTTGGGAGAGTTTTCGCCACAGAACATCTCTAACTCGCTTTGGGCGTTTGCAAAGGCGCGATGCTACGAGCCTGAGTTGTTTCTGGCATCAGCGGACCATGCTTGGGAGAGACTATCGGAGTTCAGCATCCAGGCGGCGGTGAATTGTGTTTGGGCGATGGCCGAGACAGGTCATCACGATCATCGGCTCTTGCACTGTTTTTCTGAGTATGCCCTGGGCAGACTTGAGTTTTTCAAGCCCCAAGACTTGTCGAACACCGTGTGGTCGTATGCTGAGTTGCAGCACTCTGATCACAGGCTGCTGTCAGCCGTAACAGGAGCGGTGCAGGGTAAGGTGAAAAGTTTGACTGTCCAGCACCTGGTCTGCACCACCTGGGGATATGCAATGATGTTCGAGCACCGGCGGCACACGAGGCAGAGAAGCAAAGCCTCAGTGGATCAAGATGGTCGTTTTGTGCAAGCTCTGGCTGACGTGCAGTTGGAGAAAGAGTGCTGCTGCAACACTGCTTTTCTTCGCACATCGCTTCTCGTCGTTCGTGAAACTTGCTCGAGCTTCTTGGGAGGTGGCTTGTGACGTGTGGTGCAGACCGGCTCGTCATCGTCTGGGAGGCTCATACCTCGAGGCGCGCGCTCGTGAGTTCTGTGGCCTCCACGGACTGATTGCTTTGTGGTGAAGCTCTGGCAAAGCAGCCAAGGGAGCTAGCCCGCGTTGAACTTCCTGGTGTTGTGCGATGTGTAGAATGGGCTGGAGCAGGCTCGTTCCTGCGACGTGTTGCGTTCCGCAAGTGATTCCAGATATTGTGTGCACTGAGGGTTACGTAGGAGCCATTAAGCACTGAATTTGCGCAATCCCGTCCTTTCTCAGCTCCTGGTGTGAATGCTTCGGACGTCAGTGAGCGCTTTGTGTCCTTGCCTTAGTGTTTACTCGCTGGAGCCATTCCAGCGCTATTGAGACGATTTGCCAATCATGTCTTGGAGCCATATTTTCCGGAGCATTTCTGGGGTATTCACGAAATTCTGGGTGGCCAAGGACTGCACACAATCGCTTTGGGGCACATCCCCCTGCATTGACCGTCGAGTCCTTGGGAAGTAGAAAGCTGAAGCCACCATGGCCCGTGGCTGTTTATCTCGCGGGCTTTGCGACCCCAGGTTTGGCGCTTCGATGGTAAATCCATCCAGGCCTCGCTTTGGAAGCCCTTTTTCCCAGGGAGGAGCGGTGCCTCTCTGGCCAGGAGCTTCGTGTTATCTCCAAGCTGCCTTCGGCGGCACTCCAGGCGCGCAGAGCTTCACTCCGGCCGGTAGAGGCTGTTTCTTCGCGGTAGCCTAGGGCCTAGAGCCGACTGCGAATGCGAGAACAAGTGTGTTCTGAACCAATCCAGCGCGACGTGCAGTCTTGCTCCCGTTTCTTACCACGGACGCGTCAACGTTCTTTGTTTCGTTTGTGATGCAACTTGTTACTCCCTCGGATGCCCTGCGAGGTGAGATGGGGCAGGGCCAACTACTTCATTGCTAGCGCGCACGACAGTGGTCATCCTCCCAGTTTAGTTTGCACAGAAATCAGTGCTACAGTTGGTTCGAGAAGCAGCTGTGCATCAAGTTGTAGGACAGCACCGCATATTGAGTTGTTGTGGAACACACACAGAGACAGTGGACTGCCAGGCGAGCTGATTTTTTGGCGAGCAGACACTGGCGCTGAAGTGAAGCGGCTGAAGGCCTCAGTGCAGTTTTTGGAAGATTGAATGCATGCCCAAACTCAGTGTCGTTCAGGCTTGTTGTCGTTAGTCGACGCATGCAAAAAGTTGGACTTTCGTGGACTGTCATGCCTTCCCCATGCCCACGGCCTGACAGGCTCACGATGCCGGCATTTCGAAGTTTGACTTCAACGATGACCGCGAGCTCGTGGCTACCGTCTCGCACGTGTAGCCCTCAGTTGAGCATATCTCCTTCTCTGCATCACTGCCCAGAGCAAGCAGCAGCTTTCATCTGATGCAGAAAAGTCTCGGATAGACGCTGAGGACATGAGTGTTTGCATATGGGACATCGGAAAAGGCCAGTGCACTGGAACTGGTGGTGAGGATCTTCTGAGCGCTTGAGAAGTCTGCAGGGACCGAGTGGAGGATGTTGTACAAGGCGCAGACGGCCGGATGCCCAGCTCCAGCTCGAGGGACGACTTCGGAGCCTTTCTGGCGCTCTTCCTGAGGACCGGCCGCTGAACGCCGTGGCCCTGGGCCCGCTGTCGCAGAAGCAAGCCCTCGGCGCCGCGACCTCAAAAATCTTGGCTACGCCTGGTGACCTGGTGAGCTGTGTTTTCAAAGTCACGGAAGATGCGCAGTTGGTCTCCGAGGCTCCAGCTGAGCGTCCAGGCTGCATTTGCGTCGTCGCCGCGGGTGGCCAGGATCGCATGAAGGGTCAAAGCATCCCAAAGTTGAAGGTCTGTCAAAGCAGCAAAGCCAGGACGTCCGGGACGTTGCTCGGAGCAGCAGTGCCACCGAACAGTTCGGGACGCTACTCTTCCGCCTGGGAGCAGCCGAGAAGTTGCCAAGTGATCTCAAGGCAGAACTGTTCCTTGTCGCCTTGTCTCTACCGCTTCCAGCGCTGAGCTGTTGCCTCTGGCGAGGCGGATGGTGTCACCAACAAAGGTCACTTTGGTCCTGTGCTCCTGGCTTGGGCAAAAGACGTGAGGGATCGCCGTGCCTCCCCGGCCCTCCGGCCCTCCTCCTCCCATCTCCTCCTCTGTCCCTTGCTGCTGGGCTGGGCCAGGTCCACACCTTGGCCTTTGCCGGTGACGGCTCGGCCATCGCCTCGGGCTCCGAGGCCGGGAGGGGAGCGGCTGCACAGCTTTTTATTACGCACATACGCGTCTTAGTCACTCTGTCACTCTATCTCCGCTTGAAAGGATGGCTTTGTGCGAGTGCACATTTTTGACAAGGAGGCACCGAAAGCCTGCAGAGATCCGTGTTTATCTATGCCGCATCTGTGAGGATCCTCAGAAGAATTGAGGGAATCTAGGACGGATTGCAGGGCGAGTCCTGTGTACCATTGTCATCGACATACGTTGCAGATGATGTCTTTGCTACGTGTACGCACTCAGTTTCGTTCAGCTTCTTCCGCAGGAGTGGCAGCCTGAGAAGCGCCATCGTGCTGTTGTCTGAAAGCAATTTTACGCTACTTCGAGGCAATCTTTTCTTGTGCCAGGGGCCTTTGCAGAAGCATGTATAATATAGTATGGCATGTGCCCAGGTACTCCTTATCTCAGGAGATACAGGTATGCCAGGCCCAGGCGTTGAAATTGCCACGGAGCCTTTCGCGGTGTTGCTGCCAAAAGGCGGGCGAGACCGTAGGGAAGCATGACAAGTCACAGTTCAGAAAGCCATCCACCTACAAGATTTCAACTGGAACCTTGATGCTGAGACACGCTAGAACGTGCGGCCTTGTCATGGTTCGGTAGGTGGGGATGTCAGAGCTTAGAGCGTAAAATCGCACACGTGCATGACATTCTGCCGATCGTCATGTTGTCGACCCTTGCGTCCTTGTCTCATGTCGCCTGTACCGGGAAGCCCTTGTCTTGAAGTTCGGTTCCCGGTGTACGGTTCCTTCCATTGGACGTCCGGCAAAAGTGGCTCCAGAGCCCTTGTTGTCGTCCCACACTTGTCCCGGCAAATGCAAGCAGCCGGGTGATGTCACGTGAAGTTGAACTCGGTGGCGTGAAGGCTGGACGGCTGGACATGGCATTTGACTGACTGCAAGTAGCTCCGTGGACCAGCCATGTGCGAAATCTTGTGCATGTCCATTGTTGTGTTGGCCCTGGGTCAGATTAGTAGCTTTTTGTCTCGACCATGAGAGTTTAGGATTGCCCGTTGGACCATGGGTGGCGTGCATTTCATCGCGAAATGCTGCTATGATACGAGCTACAACTCGCGGGCCCGGTCGGGCAGCAAGACTGTGATCCTGGCACACGGGATTGCCGCCTGTTCCCTGCAGAATCGGATCAAGCCCGACACTGATGCAGGGTGTTATTTGCCGTGTTGCAGAAGCGAGGGTTGGAACACCGCCTGGGCATCGATCGAGGCCGTGGTGACCTCCCCCGAGCTTCTCCGAAATACCCTAGAACTGGAACAGATACCTGGCAAGCTCAAAAGTGGCCGTGAGGTATTCGTCACCAAGGAGCAGGATGGGGTTGAGGTTCGGCCATATCCTGGCCTAGATGGAGTTGCTGCTATCAACCCAGCCGAGGAAGTCATGATTCCTGTTTTGTATGAGTTGATCGAGAAGCTGGTGGACTGCTTTCGTCTCCAGTCTGCAAGTTATGACTGGCGACGATGGGGGGACTTGAGCTTCATGGAGTGCTACGCGGAGTCTTTGGCAAAACAGGTAGAAGAAGAGTTTGTGCTTACGCAGCAGCCTGTTACGTTGATTGGTCACTCGATGGGCTGTTCCGTGCTTCTTTATGTTCTGTCTACCATGGGCGGTGCGTGGCAGCGGAAGTACCTGGACAAGGTAATCTTTATCACTCCGGTCATCATGGGCTGTCCGAAAGGATGTTCAGCCTACGCACATAATCCTATCGGCATCATTTCAGGTCTGGGCACGCTCCCAGAAGGAGTGGAAAATTTCTGGAAGAAGGCCACCATCTCCTCACCTGCCATGGGCTGCCTACTTCCCCTAACCGTTGGAGATACAGAAGCTTTCGATCCCAATCACAAGATCGTCGTGACGCCAGAGCGCGGTTACACGGCCACAGAGATCAAAGAGTTTGTCGGAGACCTGGAGAAGGCTTTGGGAAAAGACGCTGCGCGCTTCGACTTCTTCCCCTATGCCCAGGAGGTCTGGTCGAGTCTCGAGCCTCCGGCCGTCCCTTCACATTTTCTCTATGGTAGAAACATGGACACCGTGAACCAGCTCACCTTCGAAACTGCAGACTTTCAGGATATCCCCAAAATCACCCAGTATGTGCCAGGCGATGGAACAGTCACTGCGGCCAGCGCTGAGAGGCTACAGGCGGGATGGGTTGAGAAGGGTGCTTCTGTCTTCCTTCATGGTGCCCCTCCGGGCTGCCACGATGAACACCTGACCATCGTGTCCTCTCCGTGGCTTCTGGACCTGGTGTCAGAGCTTCTGGAAGCTTGAAACCAGCCAATGGACGTTATAGGTCCTGAATGGTTTTGGTGTGGACAGCTTGCGGGTCAACAAGAACCCCTCCACCATGAGTGGAGCTGTCAGCACTTCGCACAGGGCAGAGGCCGTGGTTTAGCCAGTCGCCAAACGGCGACCATCAACTTTTCTAAGCTTGACTGCGAGAAGTGTCATTCACATCACTGCGCTCGCTTCTTTCGTAGTTTGCATGTACAGGCATTGTTCTACCAGGCAAACTGTTGATGTCCATGCCAGCAAAGTGCGAGCGGAATCGTTAATTCTGGAGGCTGTCTTCCCCCAGAAGCACTCATGCGGGGTACTCTGAATGCATTCACAAAGACAGGACATTGAACGACAAACCGTTAAATAGAACCGCTGAACTGGAAACGGTCAGGTGGACTTGAAGTTGGAGGCAGACAGATTTTGGAATGGTTTCGATGAGTACCTGGAGCAGGACGGGGAACTGTGTGCTCGTTGAAAAGTTCGTGTATCTGGTGGTCACCTATGTACCTTGGGCCAATGCTTGCAAAAGACCGCACGTTTCAGTAGCTTTAATTCTTTGGCTTGGCAGGCTCACCCCGGACACCGGCGCCAGCTTCTCCGAAACGAATTCATGGAGTTCCACCGAGCTGGCCTTAGCATCCAGCATTCATGCATAGCCTGTGAACGCTCGTGCTCCGACAGTTTAGTCAGCCAGGAGGCATGGTCGAGAATCCCAACCTAGACGAGCTGGAGGAGTGTCACCGGGTTTGGTTGCAGCCTTGCACCATAAATGCTGGGGAACATACAGCTGTGATGAGGACCTGGCGAAGAAGATCCATGACTACTTTCAGGAAGATGAGATGAAACGAGCTGTTCAACTGGCTGAAGCTGCGAGTGCAGCAGGAGCAAATTCCTCACAGCCACTTGAATACAGCAGTCACACTAACTGCCGCTGAGTAAAGCCTGTTATCATCCATCGCTTTGCCATCGTGTGCAGAGATGTAGATTAGATGAGAGTGCCGAAAGCCGCATCCCATCGTTTCAATACAGCTTTCACAGGGCTGAGGCACAGCTTCTGCGACCCCTCCGCCAGATGTCCTGTGCTGATCAAAACTCCTCTCTTTGTCCTGTCGGTGCTTGCGATTTGCGTTCTTCAGTGTGCATCAAGGCAGGACCAAGACTGATTGTCTGTCTTGTTCGGTGTCTGGCTCGTGATGCGCAGATCCCAGCCAGGGCAGTATAGGTCGTAGTTCAGCTTTTGACGTGGAGGCCGTGAGAAAGGGACCTTTCGCCCTGGAGCAGGAGCTCAAGCAGAAAGCACTTTCTCAGAGTTCATGTCGGAATGAATCTCTCGCTCGCACATACGGAGGCGTTTTTTCGAGGTGATGTATTGTATAAGGCTGTCGTGTTTGCTACATTCATAACTTAACGAGGCCGCTGGGAAGAAATGGCAAGATGCTTTTTTAGGAGGCCATGATCCTTTGCTTCAAGCCAGCTCGTAGCCCAGAAGCCTGTTGCCCTCAGAGCACGGATCCCAAAAGGAAAGGCCGTAGAAGGCACAAGCAAGCCTCCAGGTCAAGTTCACGCTTGTCGGGAGCGGTAGCCGGGGGCATCCCCAGAACTCGTCTTCAGCCAAGCTGTCAGGCAGAGTATGGCGGTGTGCGGGGCCCGGGGAGCTTGAAGAAAAAGGGGCTCTGTTTTGCTTTACGCCGCCCTTTTGTTTGACGGTTGGCCTTGTCACAGTCTCGGCCCTCGGCCCTCGGCCCCTTTTAAGCGGACTCCGCGGCTCCGCTCCGCTCCGCTCCGCGGCTCCGAGGAATTCCACTGGACTGGACGTAGCCAGCGACCTCCCAGAGCTGGGAACCCTGCAGGAGGCGAGGGGATACACGTAAAGGCGTAAAGGGGCTTTTTTAACACCGAAAAGAGAGCCTTCAGAACTTCAAGAGGCTTTCAGCAACAGCTTCCTGATGATCTTGGTCACCGAGCTGGGTGACGGCCCAAGGGCCCAAGAGCAGAGCGGCCACGTTAAAACACCGTCACACGCGAAGATGTGTCCTGAGCGGCTCAAGACCGCAGCCCGACCGCAGGCACCGCCGGCAATGCAGTAGTGCAGCCGGTTCAACTGGCCTCGTGTGGAAGCGTGGTTGAAGCTTGAAGCTTCCTCTCGTGTCTGAGCACTCGGGTGCCTATCTACATGCTGGCAATCGTTTTGCATCGAGACTTCGACAGCTTTGCACATGTACTCGGCTCAGTTTCTCATTCCTCTCGGTGCACATCGCTGGTCCAGAATCGAAGTTGCATGCAGGTGGTGCCTTTCTAAGCTGAGCCGCAGAACTCGGGGTGATCCTCCTGAGAAGGCAGCTTGGGCTGGGGACACCGTGCACTGGAAGCGCTCTTGACCCACTGACCTGCTTGATCCTGCTTGGAAGGTGGCCGATGCGCCCCTTGACGTTTGGATTCCTGGGACGATGCCAGATGCTCCGGCCGAGCCCAGGCGGAGACTGGAAATGTTCGAGGGTGTCGCTCAGCTGCTGCCATCTGTTCCGCGAGTCAAGGCAAGTTCTTCGGAGCTCCTTCGCACACGAGCAGTCTGGTGGTGGTACCACAGATGTGAGACGGCCCATACGCCCGGATTCGCAGGACGGCTTGGCCAACGACCGCGAACCAGTTCGTTGAGTGTGGAAGTCCTGCGAAGGATTCTGCCGACTTGGATCCCATCCTGGCTCTTGATGTCAGGGTCTGATCATCTTCGATCTATGCCCTGCAGCCTGCAGTTTCGGATTTTTCCGTTTCTGAGGACTTTACCGTGGCACTGCCAGACGGATTTCCAGATCATGCCCATCGTGGCTTTATCACCATGACCTACCTGCTGCCGTCTTCTCCGGGAGCCCTCTCCCACGAGGATTTCCTAGGCAGGAAGCATTGGGCAACTTCCATGCCTTTCATGGCCGAAGACAACCCTGCAAAAGACGCATCTGCAGGCAATGCAGGCATTCTTCAGCCCGGCGACGCACAGTGGATGACCTGTGGACGTGGGATCCTACACTCCGAGGCGAGGACAGCAACGAAGTCAATATTGTGACTGCCTTCAACAGCATTTTTGCGATGCTTGATTTCGTTTTGTGCATGGAAAGGTGCCTGACAGCCACTTCTTCGCACGGGGGCTTCAGATGTGGATCAATCTGCCTGAACAGGACTACCGCAAACCTTGAAGAGTTGTGCAGCATGAAGCAGACCCCAGATAGACGTCCGTGGTGACATCAACTGCAGCAATATGAGACAAGAACTTGTCCTGCCCTGGTTTCACGGCATATGTGCCTCTCTTGTCTCATCGACCATGTCAACCCCGGCCAAGACCCATATGTTTGCTTGAAAAACAATTGTTCTACCGGATTTCTGTGTTCACGTGGCTCTCTGAATGCATTGTGTTGCTCGACCTCAGAGCTGTATGGCCCATGTACCTCCCCGCATTCTGGAACCCTAACGCACCTGATAGGTTCTTGATGCACTTTGGCATTCCTGGCTCGTTCCGCTAAAGACAGCCAGGAGAAGATGGTTGCTCCCGGGTGCCTTGGCCTGGCCATGCCTGGCCTGTCTCTGTGGTCTTTGCGTGCACGAGTGGTGCACTGCATTGGCAGCTCTTTCGAGGTATCTGGAGCAGTCTCGAGGCACGCAGCTGCGGGTGGCCGCCCAAGCCGGTGGGGGAAACATCACCGCGGCCGTCCTGGCCGGGGAGGCGCCAACCGACTGCTGCTGGAAGCTCCGATGCTCTGCACTGCGTCGCTGCTTTCAGGCTTTGGGGCATGGCCCAGTGGAAGGCCCTCGCCATGGCCCGGAGCTGGCGCCGGAGCACTCAGCGAGCCCAAGAAGCCTCCGCCGCTCTTTTCTTCTTTTCCTCTTTCTTTACCTCTCTGCTCTTTCCGTAAGCTACTGGTACTGTTGCTGGCCGAGGGTCCACTTCACCATGGAGCCGTTGGCGCTCCTCCATCAGTCCCTCGTTGTGAGCTTCGGCAAAACGGAGCGTGCAATCGCAATCTGTCGACAGCCCAGGTCCATTCCAGAAGGGCATTCAGCCTTCATCTACATCCTTCTGGGCCAAGTGCTGGTTGCGGGCGTGACTGCAGATGCGAACCATTGCCTTGTCCTCACCGCTGCTCCTGGGGAAGATGGCACTTTGGCGGCACTAGGGCTGTGTGCCGGGCCACGTTAGTAAACACGGGTCACGGTTGTCCCGCAGCGCAAGGTGTTACGGTTCGCACGGAATCTTCCGAAGCTTCCTTCTTCCTCTGTGCGGCCAAGCCTTTGCGCGAACCGGTAGTGTGGCAGGGACCCTTTGCGCTTGGACTGCAGACAGGGTTGGCCTGTGCTGTTGAACTGCTGTTGGTCATGGGCACTGGACGCAAAAAGCCGCAGTTGAGGTTATGTGCAGTGAAGAGCCGCAACCTTAATCATTTCCCAACCGTGTCGTGCCGGTCCCATTCACTCGTGTGAGCAGCTCTTGAGACCTGCAGTTTTCAGGCAGATTCGCCAGTCTATGCTAGACTACCAGTGCGATCGGAATGGCTTCGAGGGGGCAAGCTCTTGGAATTCCAGGAATAAATCCCG
Organism: Symbiodinium sp. clade A Y106; assembly: GCA_003297005.1. NCBI lineage: Eukaryota > Dinophyceae > Suessiales > Symbiodiniaceae > Symbiodinium > Symbiodinium sp. clade A. The sequence goes on from BGNK01000436.1 coordinate 18,987, forward strand.
AATGGCTCACTGAGGGTGGCACAGTCAACCTTGTCCACAGCAGCCGCAGTATGTCGGAAATCACAGCTGCAAGCTGCTACCTTGGAGAGGCTCGGCAGCCAGCGACCAACATTCTGCGAGCACTCATGGAAAGAGGACGTTAAATGGGTGCAGCGAAGAGGCACTCCGTGCTTCACGGCTACCTGATGCAATCGGTCCACGGCAATCGGAAGGTTTAGTCTGCCATAGGAGAGGGCTTCGACAATGCCGAAATCAAGGGCGGCGCGAACGTGGGGAGACAGCTCTCATTTCCATCCCAGGATGCGGCATTGGTGAAAGCAAATGTTGCGCACTGCGGTTCTGCAAATTCTGGCATCGGCAGGAACGGTAGGGTGATTCTGGAAATGCTGCAAGCAGTTTCAAATAGTACGTCTGTGTACAGTCTCAGAGAGGTTGGGTGAGGCTTTACCAATGTGCTTCACATTGACACATGGTGGGTTTGATGACCTGCAAGTGCTGTGCAAACAGCGGACTTCGATGGTCATACCACCGGCAGCATCTAGGAGGTGATCTCGTCGTCCGTGGCTCTCGCTGCGAGTGTTTCATGCAGCTCTAATTAGCTGTGCCAAGCCGGAGTGTCGTGCAGCTCGGCAAATTAAAGAGTCTGCGGCGGGGGCTTGCCTGAGACACCAACAGGCAGCTTCCGCGACCACTGCTGGAATGTCCAGGACTTTCGAAAACAAGTCCAGAATGTCTTCCACAACACCGGCATATTTCAAGAGGGAACCTGCTCAAAGTCTGCAGATGAGGGATTTCAGATGCTCTCACGCAGAACTTACATGAGCTGTGCAAAGGTGACAAGACATTCTTCATTGCTGCGCTGCTCGCGATGAGACATGTGCCGCCCCAAGCATCTCCTTGTCGCATGTTGTGCTGTGCACTGCGTGTCTTGTGCAGTGGTAGAACCTCGAGATCGCAATGAGATGCCCGAGATACCCCGACGCAAATAGTTGTCTCAGGACCGGCTGGCTGTCTTCTTCGGGTCTGCAGGCGCACTGGCTGCGATGACCGTCGGCCGCTGAGATGCTTAGAGGCTTAGAGTGTGGCCTTGGCCCGCCGGCCCGACAGATATGCCCAGCGCCCCAGAGGCCTTGAGTGCCACCATCGGCCTGGTCCTCCCGAAGTTGATGCCCAGAAAGCACCGACCTGAGCCGAAAAGCCTCCCAGCAGGCAGCGCCTCGTCGAGCACACAGCACAGCTCCCTCCCGACGCCACGAAGGTACACCCATTGGGCCGCCGTGGCGCTCTTCGTTTACTTCGGTCTGAAGCTCCTTTGGGAGGCCTCTCGGGACCCGGCCTCCGAGGCTCTTCAGCTTCTGAAAGCAGAGATCTCGGAAGGCTCTTCAGATGTTGCGCAGCGGAAGTGGTTCTGGGTGCCTGGCTCATCCCGATGTCTTGGCGCAGCTTGAATCCGTTGAATGTCGGCAGCGAAGGGCCTGCCAAGTTGATCCGAGCGGACACGCTGTTCCTACTCTGCAAATTTTGCTTCAGTAATCTCTTGAAGCATGCAAGCTGCCGCTGCACACAGCACACACGGCGGTACATCGATTAAACGTAGCAGTATACTTTCGAATCTCTGGAAAATAGTGGATGCGCGGTCGGCAGCCGCGGCCGCATGCCGCACCGTGCCATGCCAGGCCAGTCCTCACTTCCTTATGCTCTTGCCTATCTCCTTGTTCATCCCTGTGCTTGTGGCCTCAGGCGACTAACATCAACCAGCAGATGCAGAGCGATGTTGGGCAGCTTGAGTCCGTGACTCGGTCAGCTGCCTTTGAGATGCCAGTGCTGCTGAGCTCAGCTTTCGTGTTGGAAACGTTGACCAGAGCTCCAAGGAGGGCTCTTACCGCTGCTTTGGAGGTCGTGGAGGTTTGACGGAGTACTGCTGGGACTGCTCTGGGGGGCTCCCTCTCTGTCCGAAGCTTTTGCGTCGGAGGCTCAGCGGGCCCAACTTGCTGCGGCCCAGGAGGCCGACTTCTAACTTTGCACCGACTCCCTTACTTTCACTTGCCGGTGCAGTCTCATGCGAGATCGGTTTCAGCGAATTGTCTTGACACGACGCAATTCCTTGTGCTTGTGGGCCCACCCCGGCAGAGGGTGTGCCGGTTTGTGTTGCATATTGCACCATGTTGCAGTTGCAATTCGTGGCTAGCAATGATGCTTGCGTTGTAAGGGAAAGACTTCGCCGGGCGCCCTTAGCATGCTATCTCTGGGGATTAAAGGGGTCCTAGTCCCAGTCCTATAGAGTCATTTGATCGTTGCTGATGGCTCCAGGAGGCTGCTCGACTCCAGCTTGAGTTGGAACGCGAGCAGCAAGCACGCACTGCTGCCGAGGCAACGCAGCGGTCTGCTTCTTGTCTGGTTTGTGTGTGAAGCTGCGTCTCCCAGAAATTTCAAGGAGAAGCTTCGTGAAGCTTCCGTCGAGTTTGCGAGGAAGCTGTCATCCATGCAGGCCAGGCCTACCGAAAGCGCATACACTCCTTTTCACTTTCACACTTGTTTGTGACACGTCAAAGCGTTATGGTACTGTGATTCTACCTGCTATCGGTTTCCTCACGTGTGCCCTAGATGCAATCTAAGGCAAAGGTTGTTGAAGCAGAGCGAGACGTTGTTCTTGGTGGACAGGCGTCAGTTCTCTCGCTGCGATGTGCCACATGTTATTATAGCATGTGAAGACTTGCCGGCAGATCCTACTTACAAGAAGTGCGCCCAGCAGCGCGGCGGCGTCTTCAGCCTGTTCAGAAGGCCAACAGCTGCGATGCATAGTAACAGGTCAGTCACGTCATTCTGCCAGCACGGACAGGATCCAATCAAGATTCCTGCCAAGTTCGGGTCCCCAAGCACTCAAAATTGCTGCAGCCCTATGAGGGCATGCAGATCAAACCGGGACGGAAAGGCAAGATGCTGAAAACCTGATGCATGTGACGGCTTGATGCACCATCAGCATTGATAAGGCCACCCGTACTAGTACCCTGGAACGCACGACAAAGCACGATATCAATGCATAGTACGCATTGACAGGACTCGCCAACATAGTCTTTTTTGGAGGGGTCGCCGGGTGCACAGCACTCGGGGCCGGTCGAGTTGCAATCCGAAAGGCTCCCTGCGGGTGCCTGGAGAGACGCCCCGGCGCTTGGCACCGGTGCCCCCGCCGCAAGGAACCCAGGAACACGTAATCCAGGCTCGAAGACGGAAGCTTGAAGCCAATCTAAGGCCTCGCGATGCAGAGGAGCCAGGTTTCAGCCGTGCCCAGTGCTTCACGCACCGAGGCCAGCACAGTAGGCACATGACGGCACATGCATTGCTTCACTGAAAGTCAAACTCATTTCAGGCCCAGGCCCTGCGGGTCCTCTCGCTGCTCCGCCGGGATCCTCCGGGCGGCGCACCCGGTCTGCCTACGCCTGAGAAGGGGCTTGGGCTTGGAGGTTGCTTACAGAACGTTTTGGCCTCTTTCACAGGCACAGCATCGGCTCTCACCGATCGAGCCGCATTCCCTGAGTTGAGTCCTCACCAGCTTGCTTCAGCTGCGAAGCAGCAGTTGGCAGGTTGCTCTGCATCTGATGGGGCATGATGGGGCTGAATTGCAGCCCTTTCGGGCCCTTCCCCTGTGCTCAGAAAACGAAACACAGCTCCGTGCGCAAAGCAAGGGATCTTTGCTTCAGCCGCTCAGCGGATCTTGCGACCCTGGCTGCCTGGGCTTGTGGAGTCTGTTGGTTCCTCTTTCAAACTTGTTGCGACTGAGAAAGTTGCACACGTCGCAGGCCCAGCGAAGAGCTGGAGGAGGTAGAGCAGAGCCTGAAGGAGCCACTGGTTTTCAGATGGAACGCGATGCGTTCCGTATAGCTTCGCAGAACCTATGGCTTCCGAGACCTTGTCTTGCGTCATGCTGATGCAGAGTAGCATCAAAGTCTCACAGGTCTCGCAACTCAGCAAGCCCAGGAGGAGAGCCCCAAGGCAAAGCAGACCTGGGCCGTGGCTGGCCAGGTGCTGCTGCGCGGTGTGCACATACATGACGAGGCCATGTGAGCCTCTGCCAGGCGCTGACTTTAACCTTCTTGGCCGAGTGGGGTGACCGCTCCCAGATCTCGACCATTGCCCTGGCTGCAGCGAAGGCCGCAGACCGCTTCGCCGCTTCGCTTCGTCTCAAGCATTGAAAGGCAAACCGACAGTGCCGAAAACCCCAAGCAGGACCCGCTGGGCGTGACGCTAGGTGGCATAATTGGCCACTCGTGTTGCACGAGCCTCGCGGTCCGAGACTTGGGCCTTGGGCGAGCTGCAGCAAGGCGCAAAGAGACCTCAGACCTCGGAGCTCCGAGCCCTGGCAGGTCCTGGGGGGTCGTGTCCTGGCCGAGCACATCTCCGAGCGGATGGTCGTCACCGCCGGCGGGGCGCTGGCCTTGGTGAAGACCTTTCTTTCACCTTTAACGGAGCCCAAGAATCTCTGTGAGTCAACACGGTTCAGGTCCTTTTCCTTTGCTTTGCCCTGCATGGGGCGATTGTCGGCTCGGACTGATTTTACCTCCACGGCATCAACATTGCAAAGAGGTAGCCCCAAGCATGGCTACTTGTAAGCCCAGTAAGTAGTCAGCTGTCAGCTAAAGCTGGCAAATGGTAGACCCTCGCCTACATGTGTACTTCAAGTTCAGACATAGATTAGGGCTTCCTGGCTGGGCAGGGTGGCAGGATGACACGCGCGGTGTCGCCTTAGCGATTTTGAAGCTTGAGCCCAAAGGGTGCGCTGTGAATACCTCCATGTAAGCTTGGAGCAAGGAACTTGCATGTCAGAGTCAAAGGTGTTAGCTGCCCCATGCATATCCCGCCGCTACTGTGAAACTGTGAACTCATGCTGCCATGTTTGTCGAGCTGATCAGCAATTTCATCGGGTGGACCCGGTTTTGCGTGTATTATGCATGAGAGCACCTCCTGCGACAGAGGATGCATAGGCACGATTCGTTTCACACGGGTACAACTGGAATGGTCAGTGTAAGAAAAAGCACTTTCGTGCGCAGATCTCGTCTCGAATCAGGAAAAATCAGAAAATCAACTGTGCACCTGCTGTGTGACCCAAGCTTCAGCTTTGAGAAGTGGGACGAGGACGGAAGCATCGACCTTCCACCGGTGTTTTTCCATTTCTGACCGTTTCACGCCTCTTGGCTCAGGGCTTCTGCTAGCAGCACGCAGCCCCTCAACGCTGTTTCTCGCTCTACCGATGTGTATGATTTCATTTGTGCTGTGTGTGCTGCTCGGAAGGCCCTTGAGGGCCCAAGCTTATCCACTAAAGACCGGACATCCATCCGTGATGGCGGCGTAAGAACGGTCCAAGGATTGCGTGCGGGAGTCCGGAGTCACGAGGCCACCGCTGCAAGAGTCTGACTTTACGACGGCTCAGTGAGACAGAGGAAGGCTTAGGAGCTGCTTTCTCCATGCCCGAGGCGGCGGAGGCTTGGGGGATTCTTGATGCGCAAGCGGAAGCCTAGATTCTAGACGTGGGGAAACTTGAGAAGGCTAGCCAGAAAGCAGCAGGTCGGGACCCTGGAGGTACAGTTTTTGCGACACTTGCCCTTGCTATCGTGTTCACGACGCAGCCACTCATGCCCATAAGGGGGTAGAGTTAAGCAGCTCTGCCCCGCCTACCCGTTATCACTCATCTGCTAGCTGGCTCCTCGGGGACGGCTCGCGCCACCAAATTCGTGAGACGCTGCGAATAATGCAATCAGTTCGATATGGATGCTGAGGCGAACCACTCTACTACTGCAATGCAGCTGCGATTCGCATGCGGCACGATTCTCGCCTCCTTGGCTGCTGGCGTCCTCGTGAAAGAGCATGTTCCGGGAAACCACATTGCTGCCTTTCACAGCTTCATTGACCAGCAGCTCTGGCGGGAATAACGGTGTAGGGACACGAAGATCGATCAGAATTAATTAAACAGATGACTTCTTTGTGCCGCTGCGCACGTTTGGAAAGCATCAATCGCAGGCATGGGCGTCACTACAAGCCCCTCGGCGCGGGTCAAGTACAGCAACGGCTTCCACTAACCTTCTTGGTTCACGAAGCGGATGCACATCTCAGGAAGGGTACGCATGAGTATTTCAAGCGCCTCACGCTCTTCTCCGAACGTCTCCAGAAAGCGGAGGTCATCAACTCCCGACCAGGCCAGGCCTCTCGGCTTCTCGCATTCGGATTGGCGTGTTTTTCCCGAGAGCGCGCTATGCCAGGCCACCTGTGGATTGCGGGCGTGGGACCTCTGTCAGACCTGACGCCGGAGGACTAGTGACTAGTGCTCTCTCTGATGTGCAGCAGGGACAAGCATGTGAATCCACGCAGGAGCTGAGTCAGAAGAAGGGCTGGGCTGGCTTCGCCAGTGCCGGGCTCAGCCGTAAGCTGCGGCCAAGGACCGAGACCTTTCATTGAGCTTCTTCAGGCCGAAAGAGCCCAAAAGCCCTGAGGCATGGCGTGAGCTGTGGGGTTTGCAGCGGATTCGAAGCTACTGTCGGGAGTCGGGAGGACGCAGATGTCTCTTCTCCAGTCTGAGTCGGATCTTCCCGAAGAGTGCAACAAGTGGGCCAACCTGACCATGCTGCAGGCCACGCCTGTCGCTAGCCGCTAGCAGTTGCCCTGTTCTGTCGGCTTCTTCACGTATGCTATAAACAAGCTATGCAACGGTAACATGTCAGCAATCTCACGCCCTGGGCGTCAGAGGTGCTCCAGGCATCTGAAGGGCTCCTGTCAGCGAACTGTCCAGACACCATGCTCGACAGATAGTGGCCTTTTCCCGACCAGGCCAAAGACCAAGGCGGCTGTGGATCCTGCTGGGCAGTGGGCACCCAATTGTCAGTGGTCATGTGTGTCGTTGCTGTTGCCGTGCTGTGGCCATTACTGACCACAACATGTTTGCTGCTTTCGTTCTAGCCATCGTCCATGTTCGATACATTGGGATGTATGCATGTATGTCTGTATGTCTGTCTGTGTGTATGTCAGGTGTGTATGTGTGTGTGTATGTATGTGTATGCAAATATCTACACCGTATACATACATACATATGTATATGTATATATCAATACTACAACTACTAGTAAGAATATTTGTTTCGCAGTGAGCAGTCAGGTGACCTCGGCCACGGTGCTCGAGGCGCACCGGGAGATCTATCTCGGAAAGCAGGACCCGGATATAGCATTCTACGCACATGTTGTACATGTTGTACGTATACATATATATATATATATACATACACACTTGTATGTATGTATGTATGTATGCATGCATGCATGTATGTATGTGCCTTGGCATACACATACATACATACATACATACGTTCGTACGTACACACACATACATACATACATACACACTTACAAGCAGACACACATATACTGCTCACAATACGATCTAGACTTCTAAGGCGCATGTCTAGAAAACATAAAGATGAAATGTGTCCGAGTAAGTAGGACCACTACAACATGTCTACGACAAATGCCCAGACTTCAAACGTGGTACAATGGTACCGATAGTATGATCGTTACAGGTAGGGTCGGTTCTGTCCGGGGGCTTACAACGCTTTCTTGCTTGTAGTTTAGGCTGCTGTAAAACATTAGCATTGTGAAGTGAGATATACCTGCGTGATGATAAACAATGTAACGAGACAAGTTCGTGCAGAACTTCCGAACGGTTTGCAGGAATATGTACAATCAGTGGCCGACGGCATTTTTTTCTGGCTGGAACGGGGGTTGGTTTGGGCCTGCAGACATTTCCGAGTTTGTCAGAGGCGAGGGTGGGGTGGATTGGCGGACGTCCTCTGATGCGTGTGGCATTAGTTTGCAAACAGGTTTGAACACGCTTCTTAAACTCACAGTCTGGGACAAACTTGGACTTCTGCAAATGAGCACGGTGACCTGTACTTCTAGCACCCATACTTTTCTGACTGTCGTCAGCCGCTTCCATGCTTGCTCCGCAGCCGAGTGCAGTGACATCGGCTCGGCAAAGCGGCCAGCAATCCCCCCCTGCCCCAAAATTCCCTCAGACATTCTGTTTGTTGGAGTTGTAGTTATCGTCCGCCCCGCGAGCGTGCAAGTCGCAGATAGTTGCCCTCAAGTGAGATGTAAGTTTTGATAGTAAAGTAGGAAGAATGCTACGTCGAATGTTAATAAGCTTAGTCAACCTTCTTTGACAACAAATGTAAAGTTAGATCGATGTAGTGGAGGTAGCTGGATAGACGGCTGTTCGTAGCACCAGAAAATAGCTTGTGCTTCGATGTCACGATACTTGCTGGTTGAATTTAATGTGCAGCAAGTCTATCGCAGCATAGCACTAGCAGTCTGTTTCTGTATGGAATGGCCAAAATGATCAGCGTGTACGATTACTATCATGTACCGCCACGCACAACCTCTTCGACGGACCGTGGGAGTCAGGGAAGCAGACATGAGCTGATGTGCCAGGAGCCGCTGTCCGCCCAGCATTTGGTGAACTGCAAAGCGGCAGCACATGGACTTTTTGTGCCCTTTGCGAGATGCAGTTTTCAGGATTTCGAACCCCGAAGCATCCCGAAGCTGCTGTACTGCTCTGCACCCAGGTGTGGAGAATCCTCGGTGGCGCGGCAGCAAGACGGGTCAGACAGTCCACTGAGATTTGCATATCAGATGTGATAAGGAACTGTGGTGGTACCGGTGGTTGTGCTGGAGCAACCGTGGAGCTCGCGATGGCCTACGTCGTCCAGAACGGGCTGGCGACCGAATCCCGACGGCACACGATTGTGTCGAGTTCGATTCAACCGTTAGAGGGGTGTGGGATTGCCTTGAGTTCAACATCTAGTACACCTTGTCATGGACGCTTCAAAACTGCCAGGAATAATAGCGAATGGTCACCCATCATTGAATCATAGGCGGCGCAGGGAGGTTTGTCTGGAGCTGAAAGCGTCCATGCGGGCGACGAGCTTCCGTGTTTGGAAGTCCCTCACCTACAGCCAGCCATTAGTATCCTGAAGGTTGGAAGGCGACAAGGGGCTAGGCTAAGACCGGACTGCGTTGCATCTCTGTGGGATATCATCCCTCCTACACTTGAGGAGCTAGATGTAGTCATAGTTCTGCAGACCTGATGCGAGCCTTCTGGAGAGCCTTCGCCTTGTGTCACACTTAGCAGGGTTTCGTCTGGATGTAATGCACAGCTGAGGAGGCGCAAGTTCCATACGAAGGACCAGGGCCAGTGGTAGCCAGACAAGGGTGGGGCTCGGGCTGCCGAGCGGGTGGAGTAGTTGAAACCGAGAGGAGCTGATCGGCAGTGCCAAACTGGAGCCTTGACAAACATGGCACTGTGGTGTCTTGTACATCCCTGTTTCATTTCGCTAAAAGTTTCGGAGCTGAGGGGCCGTAGCAGCTCTGCAGCTGTCGGGTTCTGATGATCTTGCAGCATCTGGCGTCCGTGCCTCGGGGGTAACTCGACTTCCATGTTCCAGTGTTGGCCTGTTCAGGTTCGCAAAGCCAAAGGCAACTCTGTGGGACTTCAGACTCTGGGAATCCACGGTGGATGTCTGAGTTTGATCCGGGAAGCAGTGGATGCTACAAGTACCGCAAGTGGCATCGGAGATGGCTTCCAGGTTGGGAGAAACTGCCGGAGAACAAGTACCTGCCATTGCTTCTCGGACTCGGCGAACAAACGACGCACAGTCTTTGTGTCGAGCTTGAGTTCAGCCTGAGGATGCGGGCCCTCGTGCAACATGGCCCTGTTGCCGTCTCTGTCAGTGCGGCCCAAGTCGTGACAGGGACTTGGAGTGCTTGTGGCGACTCTCGCAACAGCGAGGCGCGGATTCATGGGACTTGTACCTCCAGGGCATCTTCGACTACTGCAGCAAAGACGTGATTATCGATCATGCTGTCACCCTCACCGGCTACGGAAAGGACTCCGGTTTCGGGTTTCCAAATGTCGGTGTGTGACGGAGTGTTTGGCTGTAGTTCGCTGCAGGACGTCGAGCTGGGAAAGAAGTATTGGAAGATTCTCAATTCCTGGGGAAAGAACTTCGGTGAGGGAGGCTTCATCCGCCTGCTCCGCACTGATCAGGAGGATTGCCTTGATCCGGAGTGTGTCACGGTGTGCGAGAGACGTGTCCGTTGAAGGAGAGCTGGTGCGGAACAGACAACCAGCCGGAGCTGGGAACAGGCTGCGACGGTGGCCCCACGCAGGTGACGGTTTGTGGCATGCCCTGGACTGAGGTTAGGTCACTGGAAATTTCCACATTGCAGACCCGAGCTGCCTAGGTGCGGCATTCTTTACGACACCGCGACGCCCATCTTCCACCACGCGTAGGAGTGCTAAGGCTCATCAGAGTGCATCTTTTGATGGGCACGATCGGGCAGGACTTTTGCAGCTGACTTCGCAGTGGCACGCACCCGAAGAGTGTGAGAAAGCAGCGACCGTCTGTAGACGCTACGGTGCTTCCAAGATGGCATCCGTACATGTCTAAATCCTTGGACATCCTCGACAGGGGTTCGTGACCAGGGAGGCCACGTCTGGCCGAAATTGTCTACAGGCGAAGTGAAAATCTGGTGGAATCGATTTGAACATTATCAGGAGTGTTAGAAACTGTTCGTGGTGAAATTGCAACGATGCCTGCGCCCGTTTCATGTCATTATCATGGATATGAATGATGCGCGATGACGTGCCGGTGTCTGCAAGTCTCGGGGAGTCATGCCCAGGCACTTCGAAGTCAAGGGCTTCCAAAGTGTCGGACGCTGTGCCGTCACAGGCATTCAGTGCACGCCCAAGTATTCGGATCCTGTGCGATTCAAGACCTGCTCGTAGGATGTGTGCAATGATCTATCAGGTATGTGGCCTCTGCTCCTGGGAGGCATAGGCCAGGTGTCAGCTGGGTGCCTGGGCCTGGGCATGCCCTCTGCCAACCTGTCCGCAGGTTTGGGCGCCTTGGCTGCTCGGCAGGGTTTAAGGGCCGTGCGAGCCTCTGGGGTCAAGGCGCGGCGGCGCGGCTCAATGCTGTGATGATTCCTGCAACTTTTTCTGGCAGGTGAACTTCAACATGCCAGCCTTTGGCGGCTTCGGAGCATTCAGCAGTGGCATGCAGGGCTTCGAGGCACCGATGACTCGTGCAGAGGCCACACCGCAGCACCGCAGAAGCTCTGGCTAAGAGGTTTCGCTCGAGCCTTCTTGCAGGCACGGCAGATTCTGAATCTGTCTTCCATGGCCCCAAACAAGGAGGCAGTGCGAGAAGCACACAGGAGGCTCGATCCGGCACTGGCAGAAGGAAGGTGCACATACTTCGCGGGCAGGCTCCTGATCGCAAACCATCCGGACAAGGGTGGATCCACGTACATCGCCTCCAAGATCAATGAGGCGCTCGGGAGATGTGGCACTCTGCAGAGCTAGTGTAGCGCCCTGAAGGCCAAAGAAGTGATGTTGGGAAAGAAAGCGACGTGATGTGGCACGGGCTGCTCGAGGCATCTCTTCGATTCTGGCACCTGCACCTTTTTGACCCAGAGCCAGTTACAGCACCGGGTGGCCTCAAGCTTGTGGCAAGAGGCTGCTGATTTTTGGGTGGCGTCCTGGGCTTGGATGGCTAACAGCCTAGTGATAGTCTCGAGAATCTCGCTAGATGACCGACATTGCTGTGATGCGCAGCGTGAAGCTGCGAGGTGCCAGAATGAAGGTTTCCTTTCATTTTCCCGTGGCTTCGGCCTTTAGCGTAAATGCTCTGCGTCCCAGGCACATAGATAGGATGCCTGCTTCTTACGAGTCATTCGGCTGGTTTGCAGAAGTCGATGTGCCCAGGAGTAGATGTTTCACAATCGCAGCCCGAAGATGTGAACCTCATGCTGCGCACGCCTCGCAGAAGGGTCTCTAAGTGAGCAGGCATGGTGTGCAGGGATCGTCCCTTGCCCTCAACTTGAAAACTGAGCTTTGCATGGCCTTCGCAGCTTTTGGGCTTTCTGGTTGAGCAGAGCGGTAGCGTACTGGCCACCATGCCGGGCCACGCTTGGCGAAGTTTGGCGCAGCTTTGCAGAAGTCAAAGCTGAGCGAAAGACTTGCCAGGTGCTCCGTGCCTCGTGGCCAGCCCATCGGACGTGAAAATCTCAGAAGGTTTTCAGGAGGAGAGAAGCCGAGAATGCCAAGATCACGCGCCACTCCGCTACTCTCAGGTCTCCACGCAGAAGATTCTTGTTGCGGCCCATGCGGCAGGCGTAGACTTGCGCCTGGAGGCCGAAATGCCATGACTGCTGCGGCTGCTCCCCCTTGCAGATTCTAGGAACAAAAAGGTGGGCCGAACTGCCTAACAGCCTCCAATTGACAGCTTCGATGCTAGAGACCTCTCCGGTGCTTGTGCTGGCGCCACATCATTCATTGGCTTCCGCACTCGAGGCGCCAAAGACACCTGGGCCACCAGAAATTCGTCTTGAAGTCGCAGGAAACAAGCAATGCGTTCGGTGCGCTTTCGAAGCGTTTCTTGTCCGACACCGGAACTCCATGCAGCTTGGTCCCGGGTTTCTGTGGCCGCCTGCTTTTGTGAAAGCGTTTGCGACCAGGTACGCCAACGCAATTTTGCGCTTTATCGGCAGATTCTACGACGGCGTGGAGGCAGAGTGCGCTTGTGTGCGCTGGGAACTTCAGCAGCGGTTTGTTTTGAGAAAGGTGTACGGAAGCACATTCTTTGAGTCTGCCGAGGCAGGGTCTTGGCTCTTGGCCGTCTGGGCAGTACGACATAACTAGGACTAGACTGGCGTATAATGCAGTATAGGACAATCTGATCCAAGATGGACTTCTCTCCGAAAGGTGGACTCGTGGCTTGACTGGGGCGAGATGGAGCTCGCCAACCCACCTCTGCAGATCGAGCAGGTCCGTGCTGAAGGGCCCAGGGCCCCGAGGTCCGGAGACCTCTTCTGAAAGCGGCTGCCCGGTTCCCCCAAAAGTTGTGCGTTTGGGTTTGGCTCTGGTGGCGCGAGGCACTTGAAACTCTGGAGAAGCACTTGGATCAGCGAGCCTTTGCCCCAGGGCCTTAGTAGCCAAGGACCAGATTCGGGCTTCCTTGGCAGTTGTCCGAAGCCTGGCAGCATGGGCTCAGAGGTATGTAACGCATGTAAGTACCCCGATCTCGTACGGAATGGGATCGAAGGCCAGCTGCTGTCAGGATGAGGATCCCCAGGTGGAAGTGATTCAGCCCGAGGTCCTCCATTGCCAAGCTGACCCACCGGATGTGGGCACTCCCGAAGATCAGATGGGCCGCGGAAAGGCGGTGGGCACTGGGCATGGCCATGTGATGGTGGCTCCAGCGGTTCAAGGTGCTCAGGAAGCCAAGGAGGAAGACTCGCGACCACCGTCCAAAAGGAGCCGCCTGCAGGAGATGGGCCACCTGGTCGTAGACAAAGAAATCATCCGAGGTATTGAGCTGCGCAAGACGTTTCAGCGGGGCGGGAGTCTCTGGCGTTGTTCTCCAATCGATCTCCCCCAAAACGAGCGGGAACAGCTTTGGAATCTTTCCACAACAGTGGAAGGGTTTGACATTTTTCTGTCTCACACTTGGCAGACTTCCGGGAACTGGAAGATCTTGGCCCTGCTCATGCAGTCTAGTTGGAAGATTGCTTTATGGTCCTGGACCTATTCGGTCTGCTTGGCGATGTTTCTGTGTGCCTCCGATATTCTGCCCATGCCGGGACTTGTGGAGATGAACGTGGCGGGCTTCCACGCAACCTGCCCGTTGGGAACCTGGGTTATCGTCTTTGGCTTCTGTGGAACGGCGCTTGGCGTCCTACTGTCGGCATATATCCCGGCATGGTTGAGCAGCTCGGGCACGTGCTTCTTCGATGTTGTCACGTGGCTGTTGGAGGGTCTTGAGTTGTGCTGCCTCAGTCCTGGCCTAAACGATCTAGAAACGATGGAACACTAGCTGCACTAGCTATGCAGGTTATGGCACCAACGGCAATCGTTTTCAATGGATCATAGCTAGTGCTAGTACTCCCGGAGGTGAGCATTCACCAGACGGATCCGGTTCTTATGGAGCGTGGAATTTATGGCCTTGGCGGATTTTTGACGGTGGCTCGAGAACTTCGAGTCTTGTGGAGTCCGCCGTACTTGTCAAGGCCTGTGCTTCCGATAGCGGAATGTCCATAGCTAGACTAGAGCCAGAACCACGTTTTGCATTTCGGCTGGGGTGAAGTAAACAGGAAGCCAGAGCTCCTTGCCATCCTAACCGCGCCCAAGGTTCACGTGGACATCTAAAACGTCTGGATTTGTGTAGCTTCTTTGGCTTTAGAAAATCCAACCCCTTGATTTTTTCGAGCCATTGGTTCACATAGGTTTCAGCCTGTAGTACCTTGCTTCTACACCGCAGGTGTGCTCGCTGTTCGTTCTGCATAGCCCGGAGATTCGTCGAGTCTGAGCATCCAGTCCAAGTAAGATCCCAGCTGAAATGGGTTGTTGACCAGGAGGTACGTAGGCTGTCGGGCGAGGTAGCGAGCAAAGGAACCGTAGCCTCAGACGAGTACAGTAGCCCCTGCCTTGTTGTTTCCGTCCCTTTGATGCCTTGTCGGCAGGCTCTGGTGTGTGTTTGAGCTAGCAGCCTACCGAATGGCCAACCCTGCTGGAAAAATTTCGATGACACCACTGTTCGTTGAAGCCTGCATCCTGATCCTGTGGGCCAGCACTTACTGTGGAGCCTTGGTGCACCAGATCACTTTCGTCACCGAATACGACGGGAATTTTCAGATGGTTTCTTTTGTTTTCGGCACACTGCCTGCCATGATTGCAGTCCACCTGCTACGTTACTTTTCGGTGGAGAAGCGCAAGCTGTTGCAGGACGTTTCCCAGTTCGACGTTCGGAATGCGGACTGTCGCAGCGAGTTTGACAAAGAGTTCATCCACGCCGCCATAACAGAATGGTATGGTACGGGCGAGAAATTTAGCGAATACGTGCGAGGCCAACTGTTCGAGGAGATGGTGGCCGGCATTCATCGCAGCAGTGCTCCCGTGGCCTATTCCTTGCTCGTGGCAACAGCTCTTGTTTCGGCAGGACTGGAAGAGTGCCTGGGCATGTGGAAAGCAGATGCGCCACTGATAAGCATCGTGACGCAGTTCATTGGAGATGTCATCGCTAACGATGTCCTGTGGTTTACGATGTGTCTTCACATCGTAGTTGCTTTGTGCGATTTCTTTCCACCTAAAGGGCGAGGTTGCTTTGAGTATGTGAAGACGCTCTTGATTTTTCTGGCATTTGCGTTCTTGGTCCTGATTGGTGGTACTCTATCCCTCGCCTTTTGTACAGTGGGGCTCGGTGCTGCTCTTCTCTGGCTGTGTTTCACCCTTTTGCCGATGTGCTGTTTTCTGCTCTTCTCCAGGAGGATCATTCGGCACAGCACAAGGAAGTTGGCAGCACATGCTGTTGGCGATCATACTCTTGATCAGGCATGAGCCCTGTTCATGCTGTCCAAGACAGTAGGTACAGCGGTCCAAGCCGTTTTGGGCGCTATGCATTATGGGGCAGATCGTTGGACCACGAAGAACGTGTGACTTCAGGCACATCTACAGTTCTCCGGAAGATAAAGGCACGTCGCACTGGTGTACCAAGGTGTTCCTGGTCGGGCAGCGCTTTACGATTGCAGATGCTTCCCTGAGCGTCGCTCTGCACCACTTGCAGTCGCAGGCCAGCAAAGAGAGCGCTGCAAAGCTTCCCACCTTGAGTCTCACTGGAAGGGGCTGGCCACCTCGCTCCCTCGGGCGACGAAACGATGGCTCGGCACCTGCATGGCTCAGGAGGCGCGGGTGCACGATCCGCGCGATTCAGCCCTGTAGCTTCGGATCACAAAACGTGTTTTGCAGGCTTTCGCTGCAGTGATCAAGGGCGCCAAGCCCTCTGCAGCCTCGGCACCTTCGGCGCCATCCGCAGCCTCGGCCTCCGCGCCCAGCGCGAAGCCGAAGGCCCGGCCGGTGCTCCAGTGCAGGGCGCCACGACGGACGGGCAAAGTTGCATGCGTGGGAGGCTGCAGCGCAGCCCTTCGAGGATCGTCGTCGCCTTAAGAGACAGAGACGGAACTTTGCGGCACTCGGACTCCGCTTGGAGCTCTTCACCGAGGCTACAGCGATGCCGTTGGTGGCCGTTCGGAGATCAAGCGGATTGTTGCCGCAGAAGACCAGGGCAAGAGCCTCGTGGGTAAGAAGGCTGCCCGGCGCTGTGCCATCGTGTCGGTCAGTATGGTTCAGAGTCACGGAGAGGTCTCCGTGTGCGGCTGGGTCAGGACGGCCAGAGAGGCTGTGTTTGTGCTTCTTTCCGCCATGCTTGAGGGCCGCGGCGGAGCTGTTGTCCGGAAGTGATGCGAGGCAGACAAGGGAAAGATCATGTTCGTCCAGCTCAACGATGGGTCCACGCCCCTGGACATTCAGGCCGCCCGCCCGCTACACCTCGGAACAGCGTCCTCATGCGTGACTCATGTGCCACCGTGCCTGCAGGTGGTGATTGACTCAGGCGCCAAAGGCTTCGACAGCCCCTCACCTGGCTCTAGGGAGACTATCCTTGACACCGCCGTGCATCACGTCACATGAGGCCTCAAGGGCAAGGTGGGAACTGGAGCTTCGATGAAGTGCACAGGGGAGGTACCACAGATCGCGGTGTCCTGCATGGTCCGCCGGTGTCCATGTTCTGTTGCACAGGTTGTCGCCTCACCCGGTGGAAAGCAAGCAGTTGAGGTGCTGGTGAAGGACGGTCAAGCCAAGCTGCGTCAGCTGGTGTTGCGGCTTCAGCGTTCGCCCTTGCGAGGGAGACGGAAGTGAAGTCATCCTCTTCGGTGGTGTGGATGCAAAGGCCGATAAACCTAGAAATGTTCAACGTCAGACTGCGGCTACAGAGTCGCGAGTCGGACTTGCGGTCACGTCGCTCTGCAGGAATATCCACTCTCCAAGAAGGGACATAGCCATGAGCATCGCACCCAGAACATGTGTAAGCGTGTAACCTGCACATTGGCAGAGTTTTGGATCCGTCTCTGCATCCTGCAGGTTTTTGCGATCCATTGCGCATTTGCGACCACGGTCGAATTTGATCGGCTGTGCTTGGTGCACAGCAGCCCGGGCCCGAACTGCGAGTTCAGATTGCGAGTCTGAGGTCGCACGAGTACGCAGTGCTCTGGCATATGCGACCCACGAGTTCTTCAGGCCTCGGCTTCAAGTCTCGTCTCGCGTTGCCTTAGGCCTTGGCACGGCAAGTGCTCCCAGAGAGAGCTTTGCCAGGTCGAACGGCTTTATGTACGTGTCAGCCTTGGGTTAAGACCTCTTTCGGAAGCCTGACTGCTGAAGTGACGGCAAAGGTGCACACTCCGTTGATCACCGCTGCAGATTGTGAGGGAGCCGGCGAGATGCGCAGTGCTGAGACTTGCTGTTAAGTCATCGTCACTTGAGATGTTGTGCGTGGCAGATTCAAGCGCCGATATCCTGTTTATGCAGGCATGCTGTGTCGGATAAGGTTCCAGGTGACGACCATGATGGCCGAAGCTGAAAAGGACGGCAAGCCGCTGCCCATGGTGAATGGCAAGGCATTTGGTGTGGAAGTGGGGTGACGGGCCGGGGGGGATCTTCGAAGCCTTTCTCATCTCAGCAAATCTCAGCATCCTTGCATCCTTTGCTCTGAGTTTGCCTTGCTTGCAGTTTGACTACACGAAAGACTTCTTCCAGAAGCCCGCGTTCCTGACGGTCAGCGGGCAGCGGGGGGTCCCGGCAGTCCGCTTCTGCCATGCCGAGTGATCGGACATGCGGAAGTACCGCAGAGTGCTTTATATTCTTTCTATCATCTCTGTTGACTGAGGCTGTCTGTGGAGAACTACTGCTGTGCCTTGTCCAAGGCCTGAAACACAGGAAGGCTTGAGGAGGCTGTTCTTCTTGCTCCGCCGCTTCGCGAGGTCTACACCTTCGGACCGACCTTCCGGGCCGAGAACTCCCACACCTCCAGGCCTGGCGCACTGCGGGCACTGCACGCGGCTGGGGGCTGTGGGGCCCGCTGTTTAGCGCTTGGGGGCTTGGGCTTGGGCCCAGGCACCTTGCGGAGTTCTGGATGATCGAACCCGAGCTCGCCTTTGCCGACATCCATGACGACATGAACGTGGCAGAGGCCCCCAGCGGAGAGAAAGAGCCGAGAGGGAGCTGCTCATGTCCCGGGGAAGGAACTGCAGCTCGGTGTACTGCCAGGACTACTTGAAATACTGTGTCCGCTATGTTATGGAGAACCACAAGCAGGCCCGAGATCGCAGGTTCGCGACGCCTCAGACATCCGACGGGAAGCCGTGCTCTGTTGATGAACACCTGTTGCATCGAGAGGACCTGGATTTTTTTGAGGACAAGATCGAGAAAGGGTACGATGCTAAGCCAAGTTTCTGTGAGGCCATGAGCAGCTGAGCTGCTGCAGGTTGATAAAACGGCTCGAGAACTTGCTAGCGGAGCCATTTGCTCGAGTCACTTACACGGAGGCCAGGCATGTTTTGGCTTCCATCCGGAATGGCGATCTCGGCGATCCCATCAGGCGATAGACATCTTGCTCAAGGAATCGCCCAAGGCCAAGTTTCAGGTGGCCGCCCTTGTGAGAGCCAATTTCCAAGTTGTCACACGGGAGCTTCTCGCGTAAATTTTGAGGTGCCAGTAGAGTGGGGGATGGACCTCGGCTCTGAGCATGAACGGCATCTGGCAGAGAAGGCCGCGAGCAACCGCAAGCTGCTGTTGGGCAGCTGCGGATGTGGAGTGCAGGTCTTCAAGAAGCCAACAGTCGTGTACAACTACCCGAAGGCAACTCAGGGCCCAGCGTCCCGTTTACAAGCTGCAAATGCATGCCCATCTGGGCCCCTGACGGTTTCTTTTCAACTCCGAGACCCGAGAGGACATCAAGGCTTTCTACATGAGGCTCAACGAGGACAGGCCGAAGTGGTCAACAGAGCGGGCTCAGGAAGTTCAAGCGGTAGGGACTGAACGGCGATCTTATGCGGTGTCTATTCAGCTTTTTTGTCGGGGAGGGCATTCAGGTGCATCATGATCATCCCACGCTGTGAGCCGTGCTGGATTCAAGGACAACAAGACGGTCGCTGCCATGGATGTCCTTGCACCAGCGATAGGGGAGGCCTCGGAGACGTTGGCACACGGTTGTTGACGCATTGAGATCACGTGTTAAAGCACAGGTCATTGGAGGTTCTCAGCGCGAAGAGAGGCTCTCTTCCTTCAGTTCTGCTCTCGCCTGGAAGAGGGCAGATGGCTTCGGAAGTCATGCCAGGCTGGATGTGTTGGACAGACGCATCACCGAAATGGACCTCAACCCACAGGACTATTGGTGGTGTCCCAGCAGCAAGAAGCCTCGCAGCACATGTCAGTTTACCCGAAGTACGAAGCTATGATCAAACGATATCAAATGCATTCGCGTTTGTCTTCCAACTTGTGCCGTGCTTTCCTGCAATCGACAGCCGCTGTTGCACAAAGGTACAGAGACCTGAGACGTTTTGGCTCCGTGCCCCACTCCGGCTTTGGCCTGGGTTTCGAACGACTGATCATGTTGCGGCTTGACTGCATGGTTGCAAACGAGAACATCAGATGTTTATTCCGCACTGACTTATGGATGAGGACCACCGGCGTCGAAAACATCCGTGATGTCATTCCCTACCCGCGGACACCTGCCTGCATGGAAAAGAGTCTACACCTTCAGGATTCTGCCTAAACGTGTGGCTATACAGTGTGCGCGGTCCAGCTGCTGGCCTTTTTCCTTCTTGACCGAAGGTATCCTGGACATGCGGAGTTCTGAGAGGATTCTCCAACTGCCGCGTGAGCGGAAAAAGTCTCCCTCATCATTCGTCGTGACGGCTCTGCCGAACACGAGGGTCGACTGAGTTGTGTGCAGTCTCGGTGCTGTCTGTTTAGAAGAAGTTTCCGGTTTAATTGTTTTGGCTCTGCCTTCGATGCAGTTGTGAGAGTCTGAGAGTTTGTAGAAATGGACCATTCGCCACAGAGTACATCCTGCGCGGTTCTTTCCTTCGAGACCAGCAAGCTCCATGGTTCGGGCTGATGGCAGCGTTGAGCTGCGAGTGCTTCTGGGCAAGTCCAGATGCTCTTGCCCAAGCCGAGAGTGTGGGTTTGACAGCTGAAGCCTGAGCCAAAGTGGTTTTTGGTGTTTCCAGGCCTCGGCAGCCTGCCCTGCGGGTATCGAAGCGGTGCCTGGAGAGACCGTCGACACGTGGAGAAACCTCGAGCCTTTCGAGGCACGTGGAAATGCGTCGTGGCCCTCTGAAAACACAGCGTTTCTTCCTGAGGCCTGCTGCTCCCAGGCACTTCTTTCAGCTGCCGTGGCAGCCGTGGCGTGGCGGCTGACGGGCTGCGTCTTGGCACATCTCGCTACGGTTTTTGTGCCAGGTCCTGCAACCCTACAGCGCAGCCACTGCAGCAATTGCTCGTTGCCGAGGTGACACCGCACAACTGATATGTTGCTTCACAGGCAAAGACGCAAGGATCCCGGCAAAGCTGCATCACGGTCTAACTTTGAACGTCCAAATGCTTCCCCGAGATGCTGAAACTGCTGAAATGTCAGGCACCGTTGCTGTCCTTGCACCGCAAGGGCTCAGTGTCACTCCAAGACGTGGAAGTATGTGTACAGCAAGCGCTGCTGACCCTCGAGGACCCGTTCCCTATTCTCTGCAAAAGCCGACGTGCTTTGAAAGCTGTTGCCAGTTGCTCGCAGGAGGGATCGTCGGCTGCGACTTCCCACGGTACCAGCGGATTTGCCGCAATCTGCGGCTTTGCTGCAGAAGTCTGCAAGGATCCGCATGGAGCGACTGTCCTTGCTTTGTTCACGACTGGTTGACTCTAACATGCTCTGGCTGACTCCTGTCACATCGTGGACAGGTGCAGAAGCCCAGGAGTTGGGAGCCGTTGCAAATCCGCTGCAACTGCACCTCACCGGCAGGCTTCGACCCTCGTGATTCAAAACTTTTTGTTCCAATGTTCACTATCGAACGCAGGCATGATGCGATGAAAGTGCAAGTGCGATTTCGGCAACTCGATGGTAACAAGGCGCTTGGACAGCTGCGCCTGTCTGAATCCAGTGTCAGAATCTGCTGCTGTGCGCCCTTCGACGAATGAAGACCATCTCCTCTGCTTACAGGTCTGGGTATTTGGCAAAGCGCTCGAAAGCCTCTTGGAGGCTTACAACCATGGTAAAGGCGCGCAGATGTGCATGAAGCAGGTTTGGTAGACCTTTCCCAGAGACGTGTCGTACAGGCGATGTTCCCATATCCGAGCTGGCGGTGTGTCCGCAGGCGCGATGCTTTGTTACCCGTGCAACGCCGGTGCAATAAAATTTGAGCTCCAGTTTTCTGGTAGAGAGTGATCATGACATGTCGGTTTTCAAGCTTGAAGTGTTTGTCTTACATGTTTCATCGAAGACAACTCTACAAGAGTTTGTCTTGGAATGTCCATGCTTTGCTTGGCAAGTTTGTGAGGATGTTGAGACCTCGTTGTGGGACAAAATTTTGCCAACACCACCAAGAGGCAAACACGCACCGGATTGTGATGTAACCATGGCAGACATGCTCAGCTAATGCATCATAAACTTCTCTAGCAGCCAGAGATGCCACCAATGGATGCAATGACGATTGTTCGATGATAGCTAATCGGACTAGAATCTCCATCCAGATTTCCCATCGTGCAGGTGTGGCAGCAAAAGGCTTGAGTCAGGATCAGATGCCCAAGCAGAAAATGCAAACCTCGCAAGGCAGAAGTGTTTTCTTCTGAAGAGTCGCCAATCCAAAGTCATCTTCTCGGCCTCCGCTCACGAAAGCTTCTCACATCGGGACTTTGGTTTCGATCCCCGAACAGATCATGAGCGGACCTGTTCTCGGGTTTGTTGAAAAAGACAGTTGAGGTACTGAGGCTTGCTGACCTTCAAGGCAATCAGAGCGATTAGATGGTGCATGCGGTTGCAAGACAGATTGTTTTGTCTTCAGTCCGTGCTGTCTTTAGATACCGTCCCCTTGTGTGTTCCACCAAGTCGCTGGTCGTTTTGCTTTTGCTTTTCCCACTCTTGAGAAACACTGGGTAGTTGTATCCTGTGGGATGACTTCTATCTCCGTCTCGAGGGCTGCGCCTTGCGTGATGTCTGAAGAGATCTAGCATCCATGTTCTGAGATGTTGTGAGATTTCCTCCTCTCTTGCGTCTCATGTTGCTGCAACTCCTGCTCAGGCGGTACAGCAGGTGCTGGTGCACGACTTTAACCAGACGCAACATACATTTGCAGGCCATGAGACAAGGCATTGAGGTTGAGCGGAGTGTGCCCGAGCCAAGGCGATGGGCCGCTCGACCGGTATTGGGGAAGATATGGCATTATGGCATGGCAAGAAGGAGTTGCAGCCGTGTCTGCACCTTGTCCACAGAAAGCTGAGGCTTTTGCTGCACGAATTGATACGCTCACGTGCATCAACTCTTCCACAGGACTGAGCTTGGCGTTTCCAGATACCACAGCGAATTGGTAGAGACCCGCCTGCATGCGAGCTCACTTTTGCTGCTGGCAGGCCCACGTCGCAATCGAGGAGCCAGATGGGACGGTGGACCTCACAGCATGTTTTTGCTTGTGCCAGACTGCCATCGCTGCTCCGCTGCGCAGGTCGTTAGCTATGCCTCGCTGCTCCGCTGCAGCGGAGCCTTGGCCGCGGCGCTGCGAAAGGCCGCTGCGCAGAAGCTCCAAGGCGACTGCAGCGACAGCATGTGTTTTCAGCATTTTGAAAGCTAACAGCCGAGTCTACAGGGTTACGAGGAATCACGAGTAGGTTGAGGCACAGAAAACTGAATTGTCAGGGAGCGGCCCGGTTGCCTTGTGGCTCCCACGCAATCGATATGCTGTCGCCCTCGCCCTCGCAGCAGTGGAGGCCCCTTGGTATCATGCGACAGCAACTTTTTCTATGCTTTCAAATCAGCGGCCTGGCAAAACCACCAGTTGCTGCAGCATTCGCTGGCTTTCCATTCCAAGGCAGGTCAGGGTTACCTGCCCTGTGATGAGAAGCTCCCCCCGAAGCGGGTGTCTCGCCCTGCGCTTTCAAGTCTTTGAGCGGCGCTGCACTCATGTCATTCTGGTCGATTGCTTGGCAGACCCAGCCCATGCGTTTGCCGCCGTGCCGCCTTGTGCGCAGGTGTTGGTGATGCTGCACACAGCTGGGGCTGCTTTGCTGATGGCCTCGAGAAAGCTAATGGAGGCCTTGAAGTGTTCAAGAGGCTGAAAAGCCCATGTCAGAGCCCAGAGCTGTGAGCAAACGCCGGAGGAGAACGCAAGCGAAGGTGCTCCGAAGGCCATGCCAGGCCTGAGCGGCATTCTTCGACCAAAGTGCGCTTTTCGGCATCCCGGGGCCGGGTTTCATCAGGCCCGAGCTTCTTCCAGCTGACCGTGGAAGCTGAAGGCTTCGTCACGGCTGCTGAGCAGGGCAGCGCTGAGGCACGACAAGACCCAAGTCAGCTTAGATGCCGACAAAAACGTGCTCGGTTTAGTCCAGACATCCCAGCAACAGGCAGAGATTGGCTGCGGCATAATGTTTTCGATTTCGGTTGGAGGCGTGGCTAACCCATTGCTTGAACTTCATCGCGAACCAGCCCGGTGCTGCTCACCTTCAAAGGGGAATTCTTCCCAGGCGGGTCTAGTAGACGGTCAACGCCACAGTATGCAGACTGCTGATAGAGTATGTCGGGGACAGCTGCGACCCACAGGCACGTCGGAGACGAGAACGATAGAACGCAGCAGCTGGCATATGTCGCCTGGTCGCGATTGGAAGAGACGAGAACAGTCGAAAAATATCCTTGGCCTCGCCGCCTCGCCCAGGTCATCTTCACATCAGGTTCAACTGGACAGCCGAAAGGGGTTGCTGTCTCCCACCGATCCATTGTTCATTTAATTGAGCCTTGGTTTTTACCAGTGCGAGTAAAGCTAAACTTGCCAATGCCTTTGATCTATGACTGCGGGACTGTCTTCCAGTGTCTACCTGCGCGCTGTTGAGCTTGTTGAATTCAGGAATGGGTAAACACGGTCTATGATATCAAGGACCGGCCATTCCTCGGCGGTGGGGCATTCAAACCTTCTCCACTTTAAAAGTCGGCCATGGAAAGTCACAACGCTAGATGCCAGATGCTCCACTTTCAAAAGAACAGGATGGTTCACCAGATGCCGCAGCTTAGGGAGAGCATTTGCATGCCATTCAGAACATTTCTGTTCAAACTTTGCATAGTTTCATTAAAGACACCGCATTGGACATCACAGCCGGGTCGGGGGGCACTTGCTATCAAGATGTCTGCGAGCAGTGCAGGCGGAGGAGACCAAGATGCAACAGGAGTAGGATCATCATAAGGAGGAAGAAGGGCGGAGCAGAGGCTGTTATGGGGCAATGTGGCAAAGATACAGAGCGTCGGAAGAGGGCAAGGCGATGACTGACTATGGTGGCACCCAACTGCGTGGAAGGCTTATAGATTGCTTTGTAGCTCCCGAACATCTGGACACTCGTGATCAGAGTAGATGCCAGGTCGTGCCCAACAGCTGGGCACAAGAAAACTCACAACAAGGGATTTGGAAGACCAGTCATTGCACAGCGTCATGTCCAGCAGAGCAGTAGGCGCACCCAGGGCCGTTTTTGTGGCGAACAGGAGTCAGACGTGCTGCTGTTTGTCACTTCCATCGGCTTTGACCTGTCCTGCTACGATATGTTTGGGACCCTGGCAGCCGGCGGCAGGAATCTCATCCGAAGCAGTTTCGCTCTCAGTCGTTGGATTGTCGCTTGTCCTTGAATTCTAGGATACTTCTCGGTGCTTCCTCCCCGACTGAGCTGCGACGGCAACTGGCAACAGCTAGCTGCCAGCCTGCGATTGGTCATCGTCGGCATGGGTCTGCTTGTAGTCTGCAGCTTCAGTTTAGTGTCGCTGGTTGTGAAGATGGACATTCGCTTTTGTGAAGTTGGCCGCTACAACAGTACCCTGTGGGCGGTGTTTGTTAACTTGTTGACTTAGCTAGAAGACCGTCTGCGTGGAGATGATCAGAATCGTCCCCATAGATCGCAACAGCACTCGTTAGATGGCATAGCTCGATTGGATTGGATTTATCAAAACATGCGACTTTGATGCCAGGGCGTCAGCACCCACAGGACTTGAGATTCCTGGGCTTCTCGCGAACTCGAATGCTCAGGCTTCTGGGACTCAGCCCCTGCAGTGCTCCAGCTCCTGGAGCACCGTGCCTGAAGTTATCGGCCTTTCGGGCCTTGACAGTAGCTGCCTGCAAACTTGGTGGCATCCAGTCTATGCGTCGTTGAGGCGCGTGGAAGACTTGCGAGACATCCGGACGGTTTTTCTCAGTGGCGACTGGGTGCCCCTGGCACTTGCCTCTTGACAGAGCCCTTGTAAGTGCTTGATTGACTCCTCGCGTGTCATCTTAGCTATTCAGGGAAGGTCGGAAGTTGAGCACTCTGCAGGTTCGGGCCTTGCGCTCTGCCTCTGCTGCCCGAATCGTCGCGCTGGGTGGGGCTACAGAGGAGCTCGGAGTGGGGTCGCTTTAGGGTTTACTAGCTTATGGTTCAGCGTAGAGTCCACAGCGAGGCCACTGTCTGGTCCAACTTCTTCGATGTGGTTGAAGTAGATCCCAAGTGGCGCTCCGTGCCCTACGGCAATCCTATCTGGAATCACCAGCATCTCAGCTCAATGGGGGTTGAGACGGTCAGGATGCTAGCGCAAGTGGCAATTGGAAATTGGAACAGCCGAAATAAACTCTGGCCCTGCGCCGAGGTATTATGTCTTGGACGAGAGTGGCCGTTCGGCGACTGTAGCTTTGCCAGGCATGGCTGGGCAGCTGTACATCGCAGGCGAAGGTGGGCGTGGTATGGCGGCTTAGGAACATTGCCGTGGGTATCTTGGGTGTTGTTTCGCGGATTCTAGTACTGAAGCCGTCTTCCATGTGCAGTGAGACGACGTGCTCCAGGCGTGGCCTTGGGATACATCGGCCAGCCGCAGCTAACGGCGGAAAGCTTTCGGGATGCTGGGTGCCTTCAGGCCGAAGGGGCCTTTCAGACGTCCAGGGCCTACCGCACTGGTGACTTGGTGCGCTTTGTCCCTCGGAGCTTCGAGAGCTTCGAGAGCTTCGAGAGCTTCGACACCGAACTGGTCGCCTCGGAGCTGGTGTTGGAGTTCCTTGGCCGGGCGGACTTTCAGGTCAAGCTGCGTGGTCACCGGGTGGAGTTGGGCGAGATCGAGCAGGCTTGCTGCCAAGCCAAGCTCGCCACTCCCGTGAGTGCAGCAATCGTCCTGGCTGCTTCCCGAAATTCTTCGGAACGGCGGCTGGTTGCTTTCGTTGCGCCCCAGTCCGTCGACTCAGTCGCATTGCGCGAAACCCTCAGACAACAGCTGCCAGCGTACATGGTGCCTGATACGATCGTAACTCGTTCACAGATGCCGCTGACATCTAGTGGCAAGATAGATCGCGACCTCTTGGCGAAATCGTTGGAAGTCGCCGATTCGAGGAGACAGCACGCAGATCGTCGCCAACCTGCCACAGAAATGGAGCGACATGTTCTGGTTTGCTTCAAAGAAGCTCTGGGAATGCCAAGCTCCGCTCACCTGGGTGTAGACGACGACTTCTTTGAGCCGCCCACCTGCATGTTGGAGGGAGGTCCTTGACCAGTTGCCAAGTCTTCGCATCTTGAGGTATGTAGTCTATAATCTATACTCGTTCAATCAGCATACGTAGGCTCGGCGGCCAGTCGATGGCCGCAATGCGCCTGCAGGGGCGGCTGCAGCAGCTGTCTCTGTGTCTTGCCTCATTCCTGAGTATGTCGAACTGCGGTTTTTCTGCCTCAGAGTCTTCCTCTTCATCGCAGCACGAGGCAGGATATCTTTACGCTTCGCACTGCGGAGAGGAGTGTTGGACCGTGTTGTTTCATGAAACCCAGCCGTCCCCCTCTGCTCCGGCAGGATCGCAGAGAAAGTCGGCAAGGGCGTTCCGATAGTGCCAGAGGATGCTCGTCAGCTGCAGGCTGAGGATTCGACGAGTTTCCCAGATGATTTAAGCTGCTTCCAGCTCTGGATGGCCTCGTGCCGCCATTATCGGAGACACATCTCGGTGCATACATCAAAGGCTGCGAGGCTCCAGCATCTTTCGGGCAAGAGCGCTTCTGGCTCCTGGTCGGATCCCGAGTGCCATCTGCGCCTGTAGCCTTTGATCGCATCCTTCAGCTGAGGAACGCTTGCAGCCCGGGACCGGGACTTACGGCATCCAGTTCGCGTATCGCTTGGAGGGCCCGGGCCTGCAGATCCCACACCTGGCCCGGGCTTTGGAGCAGCTCACCCGCCGCCACGCACCGCTGCGGACGGGGCTCTTCGAGGACACCCAAAGAGGCGCGGGATGCCGTGCGGAGTGCGGCCGGCCGCCTAGGCGAGCTGCAGTGTCCTGTGCAGGCCTCTTGCAAAAGGTTCGGCCTCCGACCGACCTGGCCGCGGACTTGGAAACGCCAGGGCAGCTTCTCGGTCTGAGTCATCGTGTCTGTGATACTGGCAAAACATGCTTTCGTTTTGATGCGTGATGCCGAGTGTTTCAGCTGTGTGGAGGTTGGCTCCCTGGCTCTGGCTCCACGACCTTCGTCAATCCGTCGATGTGGACAAAGAAATGCAGGCTCCACCGTAATAAAATTCTGAATGCCCGGGGCCATCCGGGGGCAGCTTCTGCCCTTAAATCCGGTTTGAGCGAACTGATGAGTACTTTGGTAATTACTATGCATTTCAATCGTGATACGGTCCTCCGTCCCTTGCAATGCCAGGGTCTGCTTGCGGCCGATATCTGTCAGGGCTTCGACCTGTCACGTGGTGCCTCAGCTCACTAGAGGGACTCTTTCATTGCCTCTAGTTACTCTCGCAAGTGTTACAGTTGTACGTATCCGCACAAACACATGGACATACATGTACGCACATGACACGTCCTACATATGCATGTAGAAAAGCGCACGGGCCCGATTGCACACTCTTACACCTTTACACGGCCGCATGCCCTAACCCCTGTGTCTTTACCCGTCCCTGTTTGTCTCTCTCTCTCTCCCGCTCTCTCTCTTTTTCTCTCTCTTTGTCTCTCTCTCTTTGTCTCTCTCGCTCTCTCTCTCTCTCTCGCTCTCTCTCTCTCTCTCTGTTTCTCTTTCCCTCTCTCTCTCCCTCCCTCTCTCGTTCGCTCTTTGTCGCCTCGTCTTTTTGTCTCTTTGGGTCCTTCCCAGTCTCACCACAAAGAAGTCATCAGTGGTCGAAGTCACAGACACACATATGTATACCTGTCGAGAGGCACATGTGCAGAAAGCAAGATAGCATGAATAGCGTGTATGCATCCGTACTTATATTTCCACTCATGCATATGCAGATATGCAGTGTACTTTTATAGGTAGTTGTTGCAGCAAAATTGCGCTGACGGATTTATGCAGATGTAGATGAATTCCTGAATGTATGTATGTATGTATTAGTGTATGTAATGTATGTAATGTATGTAATGTATGTAATGTGTCTAATGTATGTAATGTAAGTAATGTATGTAATGTAAGTAGTGCAAGTAATGTATGTATTGTATGTAATGTATTGAATGCATGCATGCATGGATGTATGCATTTATGTATGTATGCATGCATTTGCAGACGTGCATAGGGTCATCGGTTCGCAGACGGACACGGACATGCACAGACAGTGAGCGCAGGTCCACATGTACGCATGCATGGGTAAATGCATCCAAACGGACAGGCACACATGAAGTAGCTAGGCAACATCAAAGTTCATCAGCAGTCGGAAACGAGCCCAAATAGCATCCCTAACAATGAGCGAGAGAGCCGACAGCTGAGTAAGCAACTAACTATGCAAATAATGAGGAACCGTAGACAATCGGGAGACGCACTCATCGTTTTTCTATCCACGCTTTCAGCCTTTTTGTGTCTCCAAACAATGTGCACTTGTGCATTTTTGTGCATACTATGTCTGAATCTGCCTCTATACTACCGCAGGACGAAAGTTCGCCACACAACATGAAGTTGACAGATCACCACATGTTCACCCCTCTTCCCCCGTAGACTCTTAGCACAACCCCGCAAAGCTCTCCGCCGGAAAGCCACGTAAAACAGGTCTTGGGGCTCTCCGCCTCTCCGCGGCACACGTCTATGTTATAAGCTGCATGTCGAAACTTTCGGCCCGGGGGTGTAGTGTCTTTGCCTATACATTAAAACCGATACATAAACCCAAGTTCGTGCGTACACACATATCTCTGTATATGTATATATATATATACCGAGAGATAGATAGATAGATAGATAGGTAGATAGTTTCACGCGCACACACACAGAAGTGCTGGGGAGCTCCTTTGTCACTGCAGGCCCTTTGCGGATTCACCTACTGCGACTGTCGCCCGAATCAAAGCGCTCGAGCATTAAGCTCTTGCCACTGGGCTCTGTCATCGGACCTCGTAGAATGTTTGTAGATGTGGCAATCTAGTTTATCGTGGCCATTGGCAGGACGCGAGTTTTGTTTATCCAATTTCACAACAAAGGCTCTTCGTCCACGTGCACCATGTGGCCTTTGATGGGGCCTCTCTGCGGTGCTTCGAAGGGGATCTGTGGTCTCTCTACCAGGTGCGAGCGTAGCGAGTTTGTGGTGCATAGAGGGCGTTGCACTCCTCAGCCCAGACTTGTGGCAGCACGCGGACTGCAGAACGGATTTTTAAGTGCATGCATCCAAGCTACCAAGACTTGCGGAGACGTGCTCGGAGTTCTTAAGGCTTGGGGGACCGTGTGACAAGTCATGCAACTTCAGCATTTTGCATCTTCGGGTATGCTCAACGTAAACAGGGCATGGCAGATGTTGAGATGCGAGAAGGCATAACAATGCAGACGGGATTTACGGGATGTGACTCTGGACGCATCCAGCCTACCAAGACTTCTTGCACAGACGTGCTTGGAGTTCTTAAGGCTTGGGAGACCGCGTGACAAGTCATGCAACTTAAGCGTTGTGCATCTTCGAGTATGCTCAACGTACACAGGGCATGGCAGATGTTGAGATTCGAGAAGGCAGACCCGAATGCAGACGGGATTTACAGGACGTTAGCGTGGACGCATCCCACCTACCAGGACTTGCAATGTACACAGAGCATGACAGATGTTGGACGGCAGACACGAACGCTGACGGGATTTACAGGATGTGACTCTGGATGCATCCAACCTACCAAGACTTTCTGCACAGACGTGCTCGGAGTTCTTAAGGCTTGGGAGACCGTGTGACAAGTCATGCAACTTAAGCGCTTTGCATCTTCGGGTATGCTCAACGTACAAAGGGCATGGCAGATGTTGAGATGCGAGAAGGCATAGCAATGCAGACGGGATTTACGGGATGTGACTCTGGACGCATCCAGCCTACCAAGACTTCTTGCACAGACGTGCTCGGAGTTCTTAAGGCTTGGGAGACCGTGTGACAAGTCATGCAACTTAAGCGTTTTGCATCTTCGGGTCTGCTCAACGTACACAGGGCATGGCAGATGTTGAGATGCGAGAAGGCAGAACAATGCAGACGGGATTTACAGGATGCGACTCTGGATGCATCCAACCTACCAAGACTTTCTGCACAGACGTGCTCGGAGTTCTTAAGGCTTGGGAGACCGTGTGACAAGTCATGCAACTTAAGCGTTTTGCATCTTCGAGTATGCTCAACGTACACAGGGCATGGCAGATGTTGAGATGCGAGAAGGCATAACAATGCAGTCGGGATTTACGGGATGTGACTCTGGACTCGTCCAACCTACCAAGACTTCTTGCACAGACGTGCTTGGAGTTCTTAAGGCTTGGGAGACCGTGTGACAAGTCATGCAACTTAAGCGTTTTGCATCTTCGGGTATGCTCAATGTACACAGGGCATGGCAGATGTTGAGATGCGAGAAGGGAGAAGGTAAGTGTGCATGAGTGTTTGCCGAAGCGAGCCTTAAGATATGGTAGAGACGTCAACCGAAGCGTTCCGGTGCCCACAGCTCCTGTCAGGGGCCAATGACAAAGTTGCCGGTGAGCTTTGCTGACGCCGTCGCTCGACGGCAAGCAGATCACGAAGTGCGGATGAAACACGGCATGGCCTACTGGTTGGAGGAGCTGCAGGCACGGGCACGGGTGACAGAAAGGTTTCTTTTCACTTGTAGCCTAGTCTCAGCCGGAAACTCGATACAAGCGTGGTACCCGGGTCAAGCAGGGCTGCTCCTGCGACTTGAAGCTGCCCACGGATCGCCCGCCTGCGCCTGCCGGAAGCGCGATGTCCGGGGAACCTGCTGGGCAGGTTGTGTCGATGGTGCCCAGCGCGGTGGCCACAGTCGTCCGGGAGCTTGCAGCTGAGACGAAGACAACGGAGTTCGCGGTACTGCTGGCGGCCTACTTCGTCCTGCTTTCGAGGTACTGTGGACAGGAAGACCTTCTCGTAGGGGTGCCTGTGTCTACGAGGCAAAGAGGAGAAGAAGCTTTGGTTGCAGACTTCGTCAACACCACAGCGATACGCCTGAACTTGACCGCTTTGGAGGGTGCTTCCTCTGTTGGCGGTCCGACTTTCCAGACGGTGCTCGTCGAGGTTCAGTCCAAGCTGGTCAGGGCGTTGGAACACTGCCACGTTCCCTGGCAGGTGCTGGTACAGGAGCCAGGGATGTTGGATTTCGGGTGTAACGTGTAGTCGGCTACCTGTGTGTGCAGGCTTGCATGTTTCTCGGATCCATGCCGAAAAACGCAGCGCAATTATCCCGATGCATCGGCTTGTGTAGGAGCTACGGAGCAACAGAGACTTGCCCGAGTACATCTCTCCTGTCGTTCAGACGATGTTCGACTACAGCGCTGCAGGGGATTTTGGCTTTCACGAAGCCGGGTTGGAGGTGGAGGTCGCGCCGGGTGTGATCTCGAAGCCCTGGCCGCTGGGCGCGAGGATCCCACGCAAGCCGCCTCCAGCAAAGAACCTCGGCTACAGTTCCGCTGCGAATGATTTCTTGAGAATCGCCGAGCCTTCACTGCCAGGTTCGAGCTGAGCCTGGATCTGTTCGCAACTCGCCACCAGGGCTACCGAGGCCAGGGCCAGGGACGGCGTGGGCTCGGGTTTCTGGTAACCGTCATGCTCAGGGATTTAGGTTGCAGGACTTATTTGGATCAGGGAGTCTAAGGGCTTTATCTTTATGCGGCTTTATGAAGGGTCTAATGAGACAACGGGCTCATTGATACGCGCTTTGTGTTGAGGACGTGGAGGCTTGGTTCTGCCAAATGGTGCCGCTTCAGGTCTCTGGGAGTTTCGAGCCAGCCTCTTCGATGCTGGGACCATTCGGCGGCTGACCAGCCACTGGACGAGGCGCTCGGAGGGCAGAAGCGCTCGGGGACTCGTGAAGAAGCCCTGAGCTCGAGCCAGGCTGCCGCGGTCCCTGCGCTGCGGTCCAGTTCGGGAGCTGACCTTCGAGCCCTTCTCAGAAAGGCACGTGCGCACGGCGGACGGAAGCAGCGCCGTCCCGGCCATCCCGGATCAGGTCCGTTCACTACCACGACTTCTCCGTCTCGAGGTCTCCGGCTCTGCCGAGCCTCTGCGTCCAGGACGTGCTTCGGGAGGGGCGACCGATGATTCTTTATGAAGCTGGGCGCCGCCTCTCAGCCTGCATAGGATCTGATCATGCAGCAGGCCGCGGAAGTTGCAAGTCTTGCCAGCTATTTAGCCAATGCTTGCCGACCCTGGGCAGGCCATGCGCACTCCTTGGAGCACGGCCATTATCGTCAAGGAGCAGATGCAGGCAACGTTGCGATCCAGCCTGGTGGTGATGGTGGTGAACAGAGGAATGTCGGTGGTCCTATGAGTTTCAACTGCATAGGGTTGCAAAGCCTTTGCCTGTCCAGAGTCCAGAGGCCATGCCGCGATGGCGCCACATCTGCTTCCGCGAGCTGCGGCGTGCGGCCTCGTCAGTGGCGTCTGCACTACGAAGCTGGCTTGCAGAGTCGTGTGATGTCGTGAGACGAGCTTCGGTTTCATCAGTACATGACAGGGGAAAGCTTGAAGTAGCACAGGCAAGGGTCTCCACTCAGCTGATGCCCGGACCGGTGCACGCGTTGGATTGCTTCTGGGCAAGGCACGGTGCGCACAAACGGTGTAAGCGATCTGGCTTGTCCAAGATGGCAGGGTGCAGAGTTCGTGCCTGTGCTGTTGGGCACCTTGATCCTGGGCTGCTCCTATGTCCCGCTGTCGGTGGACCCTTCGCTGCAAGCCGAATTTTAAAGCAGGGAGGCTCAGCCTTGAACTTGAAGAGTGACGAGAGGGCATGCGCAGAGATGTGGTGCAGTAGGCCGTCGAGGGCATGGCCTGGGCATGGGCTAAGGAGCTTCCGGCCCAGCGCTTGCGCTTCCTGGCCACCGACGCGGCTCTCAGCCTGGTCCTCGCCTGCCCTCCGGAGCTGCAGAAGCAAGCGGAGCTTTGCCACTTGGCGCTTGCAAGCAGGGCAAAGCCGCTCTCAGCCTGTCACCAGATGTCACCAGATGTCCGCTTCCGACCTTGCCGATGCTGGGAGCCAAGGTGGCGTGCCGGTCCTCACTCTGTCAGCGGAGGAGGCGGTCGCAGCAGACGATGGTCAAGAGAGAGAGAGAGAGCGAGAGAGAGAGGCAGAGACATTTTGGCTCAAGCCATTTTGGCTCAAGCGTAGTGCTCAAAGGATGGGAGCGCGTGCAATGAACCGTGTCACAAGGCTGAGGGGGACCAGCTGTTGCCCATCGGCCTGTTTCAGAGAGGCCACGTGGAACTGGGGGGGACTCACGGCGCAAGAAGCGTTCGAGACCATCCAGCATTTCGCGAAGAATGACACCTTGACTGCACTGCGTGTCTTGCTTCTGCAAGAATTCTCACGAGAGTTACGATTGGGTCCTTGTGTTTGGCAGGAATGCGGAGGACTGGAGGGGGACGAGTGGCCTACAAAGCAGACGATTTCAAGCACACCAACACATTTTTTGCCAGTCGGGATAGCCACCACACTGTCCACAGTACAACATACAAGGGGGATACGGTTCCTAGCGGGACACATACCACATCATGCTACCACACCGCAGACAAAGCACATTGTGCAAGCATGGGGGCCCGCTTCAGCAAAGCCAGAGTGATGGTGGTGGGTTTGGATGCAAACGAAGTCTTCGCGGATCCGGATGGGACGGGGTTGCAGGCGCATGCGGGAAGGGGGGACACGCACTCAACGAGGGGGCTGCAGAAAGACCGCCGGCGAAAACAGGAACAGTTCGAGATCGCGTTCAAGCGGTGCTGGGGGACATACGCCAACTCCTGGGCTTCCTTACAGTGGGCCATGAGCAAGTCAGCCTTGTCATCGCAGCTGTGGTGGCATGGATGCAACACATGGATGGGGGCCGAGCTTATGCCCTGGACACACAGACGACAGAAGAAGGGGGCAACGCAGCACCCCACCAGTCGCAGGCGCTTTTTGAGGCGGACACAGGGGGGCCTCGTCAAGACAAATGGGTGCCCCCATTGCATGCGACACAGCGGACGGGAAGTTTGCCGAGCTCAAGTGACGAAATGGCCCAAAGCCCGGGGGAAGATGCGTGGGGGCCGACAGACGCAGAGCTGGTGCATGCCATGGAAGAATACGAAAGACAATAAGCTGAAGAAGCGGCGAAGCAGGCGGAAGCTGAGAGGGCTAAGCGGAGTAGTTCAGAAAGTGTCCGTAATCACCGTCGGCGCAGGGCCCATGCAGCCTTCTACGATAGACATGGCAACTTTATAAGGGGGTTGCCTGGATGTTCGCAAGCAACGAACAAAGGGCCTTGCGTACCGTCGGCGGGAGAAACGCGTGAGCTCTTGTGTAAAGAACAGCGCACCAGGCTTAGAAGAACATTTTGTGCGGGGACACGCGTAGATGGACTGGAAGATGAGGCCGGGGGTTATAACAGACCGGAGTGGGGGGTAACCCTGCTGTTTCGGCTGTGTGGAGGAAGAAAAGGCAGAGACCAAAGAGGGTGGGAATGAGTAGAGCAGCGTGGGTATGCATGTTGCACACTTATGGGTATGTCGGTATGTCTGTTGCTGGGATTGCCAGTCGGAGGGGTCGCGGTTGTTGATGCGGGCCTTAGTTTTCAGGCCCAGGCGCGTTGAGGGTTGTAGGCTAGTGGTTTGTGTCGGAGACAGGGCATTTCCAGCTCGTGGGGACTGGGACGTCTCAACCCGCAGCAGAAAGAACGAACGAAGCAAAGCAAGTGCGTGAGCGAGCAAGACCGGGAAAGAGCCCGGCGGCTTGTTTGTCGTTTTGCTGAAACCCAAAGCATGGAGCGGACACCAGCCCTTCAAGCCAAAAGTCTGATGATCCACTGATGGGTGTTGCACTTTCATTTTCACCGACACTGTCAACAGCCATCTACATGCGACCCTTGAGTCTTCTCTTTCCTCTGAAGTAGGACGCCAGGACAAAGCAAACAGAGTATGCAGCAAGATGTCCATGCCAGGTGTTCCGGGATGGAGCACCGCGAGATCCTACCGGCGAAGAGATTCCAAGGCACGGGTTCCAGCCTGGATGTGCACCGGGCATGAAGCTTCCTGCAGGCCTTGTAGGCCATCCTCTGAGATGTACGTGCTCTACACATCCGGCAGCACCGGCCGACCAAAAGGAGCTGAGCATTGACCATCTTGAATGAAAAGCTATTTCGAGTACCCTCGAGGAGTCTCTGTGTCACATCACGCAGTGCTTAGCCACATCCTCTGCTGCTGCGACAAATTCGAGCTGCAGCCGTTCGACCGCGCCTTGCAATCGATTGCGGCTCGGATGCCTTCATGTGCCAAGAACAAGCTTGCTGATGTGTCTCTCTGACAAAACCGTGACCTGCCTAAGGCTTTTGCGTTCGACTTTGCCGTGAGTCAGTCCGGAGCTGAGCGACTGACTCATCAACCAGGACCACTTCCTGTTTGCAGCGCTGGAACTCTGAGGCTGTATCCAAACTTGGTGATGGGCGGATCACTTTGTGTTCCGCCAGAAGTAGCTTGCAAAGATCCTGCGGGGCTTATGCGAGCCTCGGACGAGGCTGCCGATTTTTGTCCATGCAATCTTTCCCGGTTCACCGTCAGCCAGCGTCGTCGAACAATGAATTGTCGAAGATGTGAATCTGCATTAAGGCGTAAATGATCGCGGTTGCATCAGCAGGCGCTGTCCACCAGCCTCGACATGGTCCCGACGCTATTCTCCTTGGTGCTGGAGCGGCAAGTACACTGGCAGAGTGTTTGCATCGCTGTAGAGGAAGTCGCATGCCATTTGCGTATGCTTGTGGCAGTCAAGAGGAGACGCGTCGACGCTTGCCAGCTGTGCGACGCATCAACCTGGGCGGCGAGGCTGTCAGTGACAGGCCAGGATGTCCCCCAACAAGAAACAAGGTCTATGAGCGGTTCTGACCGATGTCGGCAGCAGGGCAGCATATCGAGTTTGAAGTCTCTCCTGCTCAGAATATGGTGTCAGGCTTCTGCATCAATCTCTGAAGACTTTTGCAAATGCGCGGGTTCTCATCACATATGGCCCGACCGAAGCCGCTGTCGACTGCACGACATGGCGCTTGGACAAGGAGAGGCTCAGTCAAGTTCCCAGCGCTGCCCTCGGCTGGCCGGATACTTTCCGGGCCGTGGAGGTCTGTGCGCCGAGTGGTGCCGTGCCATTGGGCTGCCCTGGTGAGCTCCGAATCTTTGGTCCTGGGCTTGCGAAAGGCTATGTGACGGCAGAGGAGACCTCCAAAGCTTTCGGGAGCTCGCATCGCTCTTCGGGCCTTCAGTACCGCACCGGTGATGCAGTGCGATGGGGCAGAATCTCCGGCCTGGAGTTTCTCGGACGACTAGATGCACAGGCCGGAAGGGGACAGTGGCTTCGTAGACATCTACGAATCTAATTGCTCTGGAAAAGAGGAGAGTGACCGAACAAAATCTCCTCAAGGTGAAGGTCCGTGGACATCGCGTGGAGCTCGAAGAGGTCGAGTCGGTGCTCAGGAAGTGCCCCGGCATCGCAGAGGCAGCCGTCGTCTGCGCGACGACATCGCCTGGGCAAGCCGAGGCTGATCAAGCAAACAGTAATCTTTCTGGTCCTGTTGCTTTGTTTTGCAGAGCTTGACACTGCGCCTCAGGCCAGACTTGTGGCTTTCGTCACCCCTCAGAAGGGTGCTTCGAGTCCAACCGAGCTTCCACAGAGCTTTGCAGCCAAGACGCTGCCCGATCACATGGTGCCACACCATGTTTTCTCGCGAGGCCTCGAGGCGGGTCCTAGTTTCAAACGAGATGAGAAAACCCCGTAACAGGCCCGAACAATGGGGCCTAAAACGCCCCAAACGCCCT
This sequence comes from Symbiodinium sp. clade A Y106, assembly GCA_003297005.1. Classification (NCBI taxonomy): domain Eukaryota; class Dinophyceae; order Suessiales; family Symbiodiniaceae; genus Symbiodinium; species Symbiodinium sp. clade A. The sequence continues at coordinate 56,344 of BGNK01000436.1, forward strand.
CAGTCCCTTAAAGGGACCCTAAACCCCTTACAGGAGCCCTTAAAGGGACCCTAAACCCCTTACAGGAGCCCTTAAAGGGATCCTAAACCCCTTACAGGAGCCCTTAAAGGGACCCTAAACCCCTTACAAAGGAACCCTTAAGAGATTCAGGACTGGCCCCGCAGCCCCACGGGCAAGTTGGACCGGCCGCGCCTGGCTCGGGAGGCTCAGGAGCTTCTCTCCCAGGCGCAAGCACTGTCGTAACAGCTGCGGGTTGAGGGCTTCGGGCTTTGGGTTTAGGGAGTTTAGGGAGTTTAGGGCTTAGGGTTTATGGTTAAGGGATTTGCGGGCTTGGGGAGTTTAGGGGGGTTTGGGGTAGTATTAAAGGGCTTCTACAGTGGATGACGGCAATAACGAACCTCGAAGAAGGAACAAGATCATTCGTCGTGATTGTCACCTGCAGAAGTCTCGCAACTCCATGCCCCTACAGGCACAACAGTCTGAGTCGCAAAATGTTATGCCAGCCATGAGAAACAAACAAGCACCGGTCAACATAGTAATCAGAGGCACAGCAGGAACACATGTAATCACGTGTCGCAGCAGCCAGCACCACCAGCACTTGAGCACTGTCACACAGTCACACTGTCTATTCTGCAGTTGAGAAAAGCTGGATTCACAACACTCTGCAGGCACAGCAGGGTGGCTCGGATGAGGCCCAGGAGCTCCCCCCAGATCTTCGCACCGCTCCTGCGCAGCATTTTGTACAGCTGCTCCGGAAGATCCTTCGACTTCAAAAGCTTGCATTGGAGAAGCCCTTCACGCGCTTGGGCGGCGACTCCATTTCTGCCATCCGTGTCTCAGCAGGGCTCCGAGAGCAGGGCTATGAGCTGGCACCGTCAAGACTGCTGAGCGCCACTTCCGTGGCAGCGGTTGCGAGGAGCATTGAAGGATGCAGCGTGGGATGTGGTGACGATGCTTCGTCCTCAAAACTCGAGGGCGATGTCGAAATGAGCTCGATGCAGACTCGATTCTTCGCTTTGGGACTACACAATCCACATCACTACAACCAGTCCCTCATGCTCGTTCCCAGCCACGAAGCAGCAGAGTTGGACGCCGGCTGTTTCCATCGATGCTTGGTGCGCCTCGCGGAGCACCACGACATGCTGCGGGCAAGCTCCTGGTCTCGTCTCAGAGCCCTGCTTTCGTGGCTCTGTTCTTGTTGCGCTGTGCACACATGTGCGCTCAGGTTTCCCGAACCCGTCTTCACAGCGGGTTCGGCCACATTCTGAGGCCGAAGCGGCCGTCTCCACGAGGATCTTAAGAGCAAGGCCGGGATTTGGAGCTTGTTTCCGCCGAGACTTTGGAGCTTGTGGTACTGTTCGTATGAGCCCCATGACAATGATGTTCGAGACATTTCCTCAGTGCCATCAAACAATGTGATATTGTGCCTGACCTTGGGTCTGACCGTCAGCCTCTCAAGCCCGGTGATGGGTTGTTCGAGGGGAACTGCCTTCCGACCAGGCTAGACGAGTTCGGAGACGTTTGCAGCTGCTTGCAACAATCGCTGGATTTGAAGAAGGGCCCGATGATGGCTGGGGCCCTTGTGCACCTGAGCAGGTCGCATCAAGATCAAGTACCGTAGGTGTGCTTGCGTCAGGTCTTTATCCAAAATAAGTCTCGTAGGCTCGTAGGCAGCTTTGGCCATTGTGATGGACCATGGATGTCCCCTGCAGGGATGGAGCCACAGAGCATGAAGCATCGACGAGATCGACGAGACTACTCCTCGTCTGTCACCACTTGGTTGTGGACCTCGTGTCCTGGCAGGTGATCATTGCAGACCTGGAGCCGCTTGGACACCGTTTTTTGCTGTGGTCTCTACTTGCGCGGGGGTCCCCCCCACTCCTAGTTTGATATTGTCAGAAAGTTTCATGTCCATGGCCCACCATGGCTGCGGTTCTTCTCGAGTTGCAGCAAGGAAGATTCTACTTCATGAGCTTGGTATGGTCCAAGAGATGCAGCTGTCCGTGGTGCAGCGATCCTTCAACGAGTGGCTTGCAAAAGCACGAAGATCGCACTTCAAACTTGCACATTTGAGTTTTGGTCTAAAGGATCTTGTTCTCGGATTTGTATCAAGCAACCTGTAGATGCAAAGCTACGAGTCCGCAGCATAGACAGTAGTTCACTTCTAGATTCACCGGTAGAACAGCTGCAGTGGCAGTGGTCCTTAGTTTTGCTGAATAAGCAAGCCTCATTAAGCTTCACCTAATCGAGCCATGTCTCGCACAACCAGGCCCTCATATTCAAGCAGATGTGCACAACCCCAGGCAGAGAGATGCCTCCAAGCGGAGACGTTGATATTCACATATCAAGTTGTTCTGTCTCAACTGGGCCTTCCCTGCGGTATATTCACTGCATAGCTGTCTGTTAGACGATGCCTTCAGTAACGTACTTCAGTGTCATGTTGCTCTACATTGACAACAACTTTTTTTGCCGTGATGGACCTGGCACTCCACACAGGAAACACAGCTTGTTCCGTGAAGAGCTTTCGCTTAGGCCGGGTGACCTCGGCTCTGCGTACTCGCTTGGCTTACAGACGGGCAGGAACTCAAAAATTGCGCCTTCTCACGCCCGAAGCAGCTCCCATAAGCGGTTGATGAGAGCAGCAGCTAAAAGTTAACAACACGAGACTGAGATGCTCCTGTCATGGCAAATCATGGAAAACAGACAGAGTTTGCAACGCTATGTGTTGGAGTTGCTGCGACTTTTTCTTAGACACAGCATCATACTCCCCCTCTCTCTCTCTCTCTCCCGCACACACAGACTCGGAGCTCAGCGTATAGGATTCATTTGGGAAGCAGAGCTGCGTAGCGTGAGAAGCATGGCTCTGATGAGGACATGAGGTGCTGCAGTTACTTGTAGTGATTGAAAGTGCTGCAAGGTATGTTCGTCCGCCGCACATGCCGGAGGCCAGACCCGACCAAACTCCGGAAATCGCCGGAGCGACAACCTGCAGCCCCGCCGAGCTCTCAAAGACTGCGGTGGTCGACTGGGTCGCGGCTGTTGCGAAGGCCTGGCCATTGCCAACTTTGAGCTTGGGCAAGCTAGGCATCTAGCTTATCATAGCCTCATTACCCGTGGACCAAGCTAGCGCACGAGCTCTATGTCAGAGTCCCTCCTGACAGGGCCCTCTGGATCTTGCTACAAACACCTGGGCCAGAGCCAGACGTCAGGCCCGGATGCGGCCACGGGGCAGTTGCATTTGTATTCTGTTCTTGCTATACAACTCACAGAAGTTATAGTAATGGCATTATGACGATAGTAGTAGTAGTAGTAGTAGCAATAATAATAGTGGTAGTAGTAGTCGTGGTAGTCGTGGTAGTAGTGGTATGAGGAGGAGGAGGAGTAGTAGTGAGAGTAATGACCGTAGAATTGGTGCTAACAATGATACTGACTAAGAATTAGAGCAATCGTGATAATACCAACAATAGTAACAATTCTAATAGTAGTCATAGTAATAAAAGTGATCGTAGTGATAGTAATCATAATAGTAGTCATAATAATAGTAGTAATAGTAGTAATAGTAATCATAGTAAATAATAATAGTAAGAGCCGTAATAGTAACAATAGTAACAACAGCAATAATAGTAAGACTTGATAGTGATGATTAGTGTAGTAGTAATAGTACTGAACGTAACAATGGTCACAATAGTAACACTGGTGAAAATAACATCGAAACAGTGACCATGATCATTCTGCATCTGGGTGTGAAGGCCGAAGGAACAAACTATGTAAATCGATAACAGGTATAGCATAAATAGGTATACAGCTAATTCAACTAGTTAGCTAGTTAGCTAACTGGCCAACTGGCTAACTAGCTGAAGTAGCTGACTAGCCAACCAGCTAACCAACTAACCAACTAAGTAAGGAAGTAAGTAACTAGCTAGCTACCTAAATCTAACTGAGCTAACTAGCTAGCTCGCTGGCTAACAACCTGAACATATAAACTCGTTAAACTAACCAATTACATGACTGAGCAAATTCAAGCATATACATTCAAATGTACATGCATACATGCATACATGCATACATACATACATATATATACACTACACATATATTTGTATGTATATATATATGATATATATATATATAGATATGCATACAGACACATATATTCCTATTGCGGCTGCAGAGGTACAGAGCCTGGATTGTGCACAAACGTGGCTGCTGCTCTCATGCGGGGAGCTGCGGCCTTCGGAGTTGCTCCTGGCGGCCTTGGCCAAGGTGGCAGGGGGACGGAGAGACGTTCACTGCAGTAGCTGCTTGTAAGAATCTCTCCTCCAGTCGGAACCACATGGGATTTTCCATTGTATGTGCTGTGCAGGCCTTCGCGCAAATAGCTGGTGCAGAACTTATGCTGTGGGTAGACATGGAGGGGCACGGTCGTGGTGCAGAGCACGCAGACTTCGCGAACACCGTCGGCTGGTTCACAGAGCTGAAGCCACTCTGTCTGGAGGCCACTCGAGTCACGAATCAACGTCTGTGAGTTTGCTGTGTCCAGCCCAGTGCATGGCAGTGCAGGTGTCAAAGTCGATGCCGGAAGCACTCCTTGAAAACATTGAGCGATGTAGAAGCTCTTCCGCAGCTCGCGGCCACAACGTACAGCCCACGATTTCCTTCAACTACCACGGTCAGGCCCACCTGTAGTGAGATTTCTTGCGCCTGAAAAGCTCAAGGAAAAGAGCAACACACCCCTGACGGCTGCAGGCAAGCCAGCAGGATGGCGACTCGCAGCTTTTCAGCATGGCTCCAGAGTGGAGGACATTGTCAGAGCACGACGTGGCAGAGGAAAACCTTCGCGAGTACTTCCTGGAGATTGAGGCAGGGCCCGGGTTCAAGTGATTGCAGTCCCGTCTGGGCAGCAAAGAAGACTAAGTCGTCTCAGGCCATGCTTCTGGCCGGTGAGAACGGTACATCTTTGGAGATTGAATGGATCTATCATCCCGACTTTGATGCTGAGTGACCTGTCCTGGACCATCCAGATCCGGTTTATGAAGCACAGCAGTTCCATGAGATCCCGTTGAGGCTAGTTGGCCGTTTTTTCGACGAGTTCATGCGCCAAATTCCGGAGATCTGTGAGTGTGCCAAGAAGCTTGCCTCTAGCAGGACAGGGCTTGCGGTTTGCGGCGTGGGAGTGTGTGCATGGATGCCTTCGTATGCAAGAAGTGGTGAGCAAGTAATATAGGGGCTTCAATAACTAGAATAGGTTTTTGGGGAACATACTATAACTATAATAAGGAACCCCCCAAAGTAGTATTGGTAGGTATGTACGCCCCTAAAACCGAACCCCTTTAAGGAGCCCTGTAAAGGAACCCCCAACTAGTATAGGTAATAGTATAGGTAATTATTAAGGCCCCTATAGTATGTGCTTGGGCTTCGGCCACGAGGCCACCTTTGCCCAGCGACTTTCCCTCCCTTGGCGTCCTACCCGTGGCGGCGCTGAGTGAGTGGCTCAAGGCAGTTCTTGGGGACAGGCCCGAGTCCTACTACAATACTAATACATCTAATACTCTTCATGCTAGTAATCATAATAGTAGTGATAATAGTGAGAATACTCATACTGTAATCGTAGGAACAGTAATACGAGTAATAATGGCAGAAATAGCTGGCTACTTCTTTCTGCGAGTGTGCTGGGATTGAACAGGAGCCTTGAGGACGTTGAGAACGTGTACCCCTGCACGCCTCTCCAAGAGGGGATGATGGCAGAAACCCTTTTGGATCCACGTGCCAATGTGGAACAGCTGCTTGCCTGCACTTGCAGCTTGGCTTTGTCTCTAGGCCCCAAGCCTTCATATCAGGCTTCCTTTACTGCTTCGCGGAGTGGACGCTTCTGCCTGGAAGAGGGCTTGGCAGAAAACCGTGGTCCGGCACGAGGCACATGGCACATGGTTGCCACATTGCTCGGAAGCTGCTGGGACCAAGTCTTCTCTGAGGCACTGCGGGCGACGATCGCTGCCGCTCCACAGCCCTCTCAGGAGGGTCCTCGCTTTTGGCAGGCCGGTCAGCTGTAGGGAAGAGACCGGTGACCGGGGGGCGCCATTGCCGCTGGCTTTGCGGCCGTGACAGGTCACCTTCAAGGGCAACTCCGCGGCTGCCTCGGTGCCCTGGAAGGACGGGGACGAGCAGGCAGACAAGGTGAAGCAAGCAATGCAATGCACAGTGCTGCAGTTGCACAGGAGGGTGTTTGGGACCTCCCTGTGGAGATGGAGAGGCCGACGCGTGCGCGGACAGGAATCAGCTGATCTGTTACAACCTTTGACCTTCAGGTCAGGCAAGGATCCAGAGGCGCTGCCCCCTCTAAGTCCTGACGAGGTCGGGCGGTTCGGACTTGAAGCGCTAGGGCGAGCAGGGGCTGAGATTTTTTTCATGACCGGAGGTTGCCAAGCTGCTGAGTGCCTGGGCTTAGCAACTTGTGAATCCTGAACGCTTGGCATGGGTGGCCCTTGGCCCTCCAAGGCTTTCTCCGTGATTTCCTGCGCAACGACGCGGCGGCAGGTTTCACGAGTGGCGGACCGCTTCTGCGCTTCGCACTCTTCGAGGCCCCTCTCGCTTTCGCTCGCTCGCTCTCGCTCTCGCTCTCGCTCTCGACCCCTCCCTCCCTCCCCCTCTCTCTCTCTCTCTTTCTGTCTCTCTCTCTCTCCCTCTCTCTCTCTCTCTCTTTCTCCCTCCGATTTCGGATGTTTGGTCAGCTACGTTGGTCGGAAAAGCCTCGACAGGTTCGACGTGGCAAGCAGCAGATTGAGGCCATTGGCTTCCATTCCGTTAACCTGGGGCCAAGAGTGACTTTTGTAAAGTTGAGGATGGCGTTTTCGTTTTCGTCCGCACGGAGCACCATGCCATCTCCGATGGCTGGTCGAATCCGCTGCTGCTCCAAGATGCCCTGCATTTCTATGAAGGAGAAACACAAAGAGATCTGTCTGAATCTAAGACACTGAATATGTTACATTTTCTGCTTCCAGCCGCGAGGAGGCACTCGGCTGGCGCCTGCCGCATCCTTGGCCTCCTTTGCCGCCTTCGTCCAACTGCGAAGCCAGGTTGGAGACTCTTTGGAGACTCTGTTGCCTTTACTCGACTCCTTTCGTTTCTCCTTTTCCGATGCACAGATTTCAGCGACTCACCTCATGAAAGTCCTGCTTCTCACCGGAAGGGAAAGCGACGAGAAGAGATGCGACGTTTCTGGCGTCAGCATCTTAGTGAAACAGGCCACCGGGAAATTCACCGTGGGCGCGGTCTCAGCAGTCGGTGGGTTGGTCTAGCTCCGAAGCAGGGCATGTGCAGCCCAGCTTTAGCTGCCACGGACAAGTAAGTCTGGTCCTTTGAGCATGCCGACAGGGCCGCCTGCTGTTCCGGCCCCGGCCGACCACAACTTGCAGGAAGGGTCGCAGCTTTTCCTGTGGCGCTCCATGCAGAGGCAGATTTAGACAGGCTTTACGGCTTTGAGCTCGAGAGGAGTCTTCCAAACTACAGCTGCGCCGACGCCTTCGTGGTTGGTCGAAGCATTCGGTCCAGGAGCCCCAGTTGCACAGCCCAGAACGACGGAACCTGCAGAGCCACTGGCATGTGCAGGCCTTCTTTGAGGAAGGTGCTACTTCCGCCGCCGTGCTTCACAGTGCATGGGCATTTCTACTGGCCACGTGGCTATGACCAAAGCTTAGGATAAACCCCAATCTCCAAGTAGTTGCTTTTTGAAGCTTTGGAGGCACATCGCCGAATGGGCGACGTCTTCGGGGCCGTGCTGTCCGGACGCCACGCTGCTGTCCCGGGAGTGGAAGGCCGGCCACCGTAACTTTAGGTAAACCACAAAACATGGGTGTAGACATACATACAGATATATACACGCACGACACATTCACATACATGCATACATGTGTACATACATACATACATACGTACGTACGTACGTGCATACATCATATACATGCATATGCATGTAACAATGGTACATAGTCTCTCTCTGTCGATATATGTGTATATGTGTCTACACACATTTGTGTATGTATGGTTTTTACTCTACTATATAGAGGAATAAGTATTGCAACATAGCACATATTATCTAGCACAATACACGTCAACATTTAGAAATGTTTCAACCATTGTGTGCCAACACTTCCACACCTTTGGACTTGTAAGGGATGGTGGGGCTCCTGATCTCGACGGTCCCTTTGCGCGCTCGCATTCCCATCGCCTCGAGCTGCAGAGGCCGGAATCGCCTCGCCCGAAAGATATGATTAAAGATGCTGACTGATCAGATTTTGTGCTGGAGCTTCAGCAGCTGCTCTTGGACGTGACTGAGCACCAGCAGCTTGCTCAGATTAAAGTGATGAGCAGGATCAGCACGGCCAGCAGTTGTGCAACTTGCGCAGCAACATCAAGGAAAGTTGTGAGAGTAGCCAAGCCTAGGTACTGCAACCTTGTATCGGCCCCAGCGAGACCTCTGTTTCTCGGAAAGAGCGACTCTGGTATTCTCGAGGCCCACATTCGGGAATGGTGCGAGTTGACTGGCGCCCGAGTGCCCCAAATGCAGAATTCGAACTGCGAGGCTGCACCCGACTGTGTACCGTGTGAGGATCTCTTCCAGACCACGCTGGTTTACGAGAACTTCCTGATGGAAGGAGTTGGCGGGTCTTGGCTGGAGGCCGGTTTGCATCTCTTGCAGTGGCCTTGAATCTTCATGTTCCAGTGCTCGTGCTGGCGAGGTTTTGCATCCTTTAGATGAATCCATTCCGATCACTGGGGCGACGTTGCCCATGGTCGCCATGCTCATGCCGGCAGCAGGAGCTTAGTCTGCCTTGCCTGAAGTGAGTGATGCGTGTTCGCAGTTCCCGGTGCTGCCCTGTCCACGTTGCCCACACACTGGTCGCTGGCGCAGGCGACGAGATGGAGCTCACTCTGCGCTTCGATGCTAGCTTGTACACGATGTCGGTGGCCACGAGTCTAGGCTGCATTTACTTTCATCCGTCCTCCAGCAGAGCAAGCAAAGTTGAAAGCCACAACAAGTGCAGAAGCAGCAACAACAGCAGAAGCAGCAGCAAAAGCAACACCAATCAAGGACAATAGCAGTAGCAATAGCAGTCGCAGCAGCAGCGACAGCAGCAGACAGTTCGGTGTCGGCATCAGCAGCAGCAATATCCAATAGCAGCACGCCTGTTCGTCTTCCTCGTCTTCTTTCGTCGTCATCCTCGGTATGTCATCTTCGTGATATATTTACCACCATCAGACTAATAGTCACCATCATCACGACCATAGTCATGTTCATGATCATCACCATCGGCATCACCGTCACCCTCACCATTACGATCACGATCATCATCGTCAGCCCCAGCACCAGCTCAGCACCGCATCTTCATTGTCATAGTCGTGATGATCTTCTTGTCGCGGCCTGGACGTTGGCACGTCTTACAGCCGCAGCCTGCACACGCCTGCACATGAGTGCACTCTGCAGCTGAGAGCTCTCTGAACACTGATTCTCGGACTGTCACTGGCTCATGAAGTTCTAACACGGAAGTGTCGCCTTGCATTGGAGGAAGTAGGCAAGTCCATGCAGTTCTCCCAGATCCCCGACTTCCGAGGGAGTGGGCGGCGGAGTTTGACATGCTGGTGAAGTGCATCCTCGAGAGGCAGCTTTCAGAATACAGGACATCTGCACTTGCAATTATCTGATACCGTGTGGTGAGGCCCCAGATGCCATGCGGAGAGCTCCTGGCCATGCTTCCGATCCTCCAGTCTGCAGGCTCGACTCGGTTTGACGGAGCCTTGGTGCGGCGGATGCGGAATGCTCGAGGTCATGCAGATGTGTCTTTCCGACCTTCGCCTCAGCAAGGCAGTCTGGTCCTGTAGCATGCAAGCTTGGCAGCTTTTCTTGCGAATGTGGCAAACGCGAGATGATTGGATCTCTGCCTGGGCGCCCCTCTTGGCATCACAGGCCGAAGTGCAGTCGAAGTCAGTTCATGCGCTGTTCTCGTTCAGAGCAAGCCGGACATGTAATTTTCAGTGGATCGAGGCAGCAGTGTCCGGCTTACCCCTCTGTTTGAAACCAGCGCGACCCGCTTCCGAGGCATCCGCAGTGAAGACTTGGCAAGTGCTGTGCTGCTCTGCTTGACTGTTGCGTCCTCCTGTGCTGGGACTGGGAGGCCTCGCACTCGATGCTTGCAGCCGCGGCCACAGAAGGGACTCCAGCCGACCGACCGGAATGCTGTGGACCGTGCTGCAGTTTCTGTGTTGAGAAGTGCCTGTGTCTGAAATGCCAGCCGATCTCAAGATGCAATGTAGGGAATTAAGGTGTCAAGACGGCACCCAGAGCCTCTCCAATGAAGCGTGCGTTAACTTCACTGCCCTCGGATTTGAGTCCGCGACTACTGCAAGGAGTGCCATTGAGCACATGCCTGAGTGGGTGCGGACAGCACTGGGCAGCTCCAAGCCAATACACGGATGACTTCTACGCCACCCGCAGATTCTGCCGGAGAACAGAGAACTTCGACGTATTCTTGAGCCACGACTGGGGGACGTCGCGTTGGCTTAAACTGTGCTCTCTGGCTGTGATGTTCAACGTCCGTGCTGCCTCGAATCTCAGATTGGATGGACCAGCGTTTCCATTTCCGCAAACTCCGGTGGTATTAGATTTGCTTAGACATAGATGTTTCACTAGGCTGCCCGTCCCCCTGACGAAGACGAGGATTCTGTCTATATGCGTCGGCATTGCAGTGGGCCTGTTGCGTGCTTTCGGCGTCATACCCGACGAGAAATGGACGGAAGCCTTCCCACTGGCAGCCTTTTACTCGCTTCTTTTCTTCTGGCAGCACCTGCGTGAGCTCTTCCTGCGCCCCTTAGTCGTATTTCTGGATCGCCTGTGCATCGCGCAGCATGATGACAAGCTGAAGGAACAAGGTGCGGGTTGTTCCGGTTTATCATCGCCTCGAGTTGCGTGTCACCAGGGACCAGGGGAAGCTCCCAGTCAACGAACCCGTTCTAGTAAATCCTGATTTAGTTTCCCGGACCAAAGACCTGAACTCTTGAATGCAATTCAGAAACCCTCTTACAGCTCAGCCGTTTTAGCCAAAACCCCTCCTTTTGGGGGCGTTCTTTGCTCTTTGCCTCGGAGGCATCCTGGGCCTCGCAGGGTTCCTGGATCGCTCCGACATCCTGGCAGTTCTCTGGTCGCCGCGCTACTTCAAGAGCGCCTCGACCGCAGTTGCTCTTGAGGGGTGAAGCGTTGGGACTCGGGATGGGGAGCCTTAAAAGCCTGAAACGCTGAGGGGCCTGGTGCACCTACGAGCTGGGAACGTTCCTGCGAGAGCCTGGCAAGGAGAAGTCCGTTCGTATCATGCCCGTGAAGCTGGCACCGACGCTCATCGCCTTCTGTGTCTGCTGGCAGATTATTGGCTTTGCAGCTGATACCGCCAGCGAGTACTTCAATGAGTCGGGTCCAAAGGAATGGCTGCTTGTCGGAGGGACCCTTCTTTTCATCATCTTCTGCGGTGCTCCTGTTTACATGTACATCGGGATGGGGCTGATTCGCGACTTGGTAGCAGGAAAGCTTTGCGGCTCTGCTTCGCTTCTTTCCCATTGACATGAATCTGACAGTTATCCAATTCGAGCTTGAAGCGAAGTGATATCGAGGCCTTGCCGGAGAACCTGAGCAACTTCAAAATTCAAGAAGCCGAGTGTTTCTGCTGCGCCAACAACCATCGCCATCCATGTACTGGCGATGAGCTCACGTGTGACCGGCGATTAATATTCCGGACACTCAAGAAATGGTATGGGACTCCAGACGATGATACGGAGGCACACCTGGAGTTCTTCAATGAATTTGTTCGGTCTCGGCTTTCGCGAACGATCCGCCAAACTGTTGGGGGATACACGCTGCCTTTGAAGCAGTACCTTTACATCACACTTGGCTCGAATGCGCCCAACCTAGCAGACTACATCTCCAGAATCGGAGCAGGTCCATGTCCATCCGGTCAGGGCTGCGCTGAGGTTCTTAAGTCTGATCTCGACCGCGTCGTTTGGGCGTGTAGGGGGCTGATCGGGTGGACGAGTGTCTCGCTGCAGATGCTCTTTGGCATTTGGGTTTCTATCGCAACTTGGAAGATGGGTGTGCGCTTGATGCGATACTGCAGTCGAGCGTGCTTGGCCCTCACTCTCCCCTATCTCATCTTTCCGTGGGTTGTGGCAGTGGCTTGGTTGCCGATCCGCATCACCTTCGACCTCACTTCCTGCGACAGCCTCCTGCCAATCATCCCGTTTCTTGGGCTGCTCACTATCACCTTATGTCTTTTTTCAGCAGGAGCCTCGCCAAAGATGATCGCTCCTGACATAGCCGTGAATGTTATGCTCAAAAGCAAGTCCCTCAAGTCGGCCTGGGAAGCTCAGGATGTACAGAATGTGGCTCATGCCACAACCCAAGACACTTTTTAACGCAAGCAGTGCCCTTCAGCATTTTCACACTTCGGTGCAGTTTGCTACCAAGGCGCAGCAGGCTCTGCTTACTGATGTGGGGAGGTTTCAACAGGATGCGTGGGACTCTACATGGAGCTAGAACTTTTGCTTATGCCATGCTTTTTCAATCTGCGTGTGGGATGTGCATCCTGGATCCGTCCAACGGCCCACGAGGGCTTTGAAGGCTACTGAGCTTTGATTTGTGCTGAGTTATCCCCTCCCAGTGCCCTGGAACCCCTCCGAAGATCCAAATTAAGGACGAGACCGGGGCAGGGATAATATGGGAGCTGGTAGCAAGCGAGTCGCATGGGCTCCACCTGCGTTTCAAGCATTGGACCGCTTCCAAGAAGATGCGATCCTTAAGCCCAAGGTTTAAAGCATTTAAAGCAATGAATTTGAAGAGGAATCGTCGAGGTATCGGTTTTTCTCTTGCAGTGCTGACATTGCACGTTTGCTGGCTTTGGCTGGCTCTCTAACAGCCAATGAAAACAGGGCTGTGCAAGGTTTCAGACGTTGCATCAGTGCCGTAGCAGCCAGCATGCCGCTCGTGTCCACCAGTCTTGACGGACGGCAGTTTAGTGGCAAGTTCTTTCTGCACAAACTCCCAAAAGTTCGGATCGGCAGTGGTGTCGCTGAGGCAAAGCTCCAGTCGAACAAGTGCGAGCAAAGCCAGGAAGCCGCAAGAGGTTGTCTAGAAGGTTCCGTTTTTTGAAGCCAGTAGCTGGGGGGCTGTCGTTTTTTCCGAATTGGAGGCATACTACTGTATTCGCCCGCCGAGGCTTCTCCTGCCTGCGAGCTTGGGCGAATTCGCTGGGCCGACGGCTTTGTCACCTCGCTCAATGCCCAACAGCCCCTTGGCATTTGGGAAGGGTATGCAGCAGGTGCAAACGACACGGTTCTGGAAAAGTCCAGGTTTCAGTTCTGGCCTTTCCGCCTTCGGCCGACGCGCCCCCGGTGCCCATCCATGTCCTCAAAGGCCAGATAGTTGGGTCCGAGTGCAACAAGACCTTCAAGAAACGACTGCTTTATTGGTGCAGCTTTCTTGTAACTTCGCCTCACGCTCGGAGTCGCATTGAAGCTATCAAGGCAGTGATTTGTCGGCAGCTCTCTCGTAGTTCTCTCTTGCACCAGGCAGAAACGGGTCAAATGAAAGGGTGGGTTCTGTTCGATGCAGAGTACTCTGTGGCAGTCCAGCATCCAGCAGCTCGTCTTATGAGGCCTCGACACACTGTCTGTGGAGAATGCCTGGCCACCACCTGGAGTGCTGACAGAACTGGCGGAGAGGTGGGTGTAGTTAGCCAGTTACAGGTATTCAGCGGCGACAGTGTGCTGGAGCTTCGCGAGCGCGGCTTGCCGTCGGAAATTTGTGCTGGAATGCTTGCAGCTTGCACAGGCTGGCGTACAGGACCGCCTCCACCGCTGAAGTGCCAGGAGGCGAGTGTGGCACAGATCCGCAGGTAAAGCACAGGCGAGACTACCCGAAACGCATGCTCCGAGCAGGACTTTTGTGGGCTGCAGTCGGATGCGAGGATGTGCTGGAGTGCTTCGGCCCGAATTTGATGCTCGGACCGGCTGCTGGGATCGGGTGAATTCGATGAGTTGCAGTTTTTTCTTGCCGTCTGCGAGGCGGCTCGCAGCCTTGGAGCTGGGGCCCTGCTTCTGCATCGTCATCTCTGGCGCCGAGGCTCGTGGAACATGGAATGTAGATTGGATTCGAACTGTGCGTGGAGTGGGGCCGGTGGTTTTAGCAAAGCTTCAGGCGGAGTTACGCTGTCGCCCGGAACTGCTGGGCATTGCAGAGCTGCTCAGAGGGGTGGAGGACCTGGAGAAAGGCCCGTCTTTGTCCGCCGTCTTTGCTACACATTTCTGCCCTCGGGTGAAGACGAGAGGCGAAGAGCATGTCCTGCCTCCCGCAATACGTCAGCTTCTTCTTGAGGCCTGGCAATCGAAGCTGTTTAGCTTGCTAGATCTCTGCCCTGACATGGCCTCTTGCTTGCCAGAAGTTCCATGCCAGGACTTCAACGCCACGGAACATGCATACGAGCCAGACCTCGTGCACAGACGATTCCTCATTCGTGCGAAGTCAGTGCCTGCTGGTCATTCTGCCTTGGTGCCTGGCTTAGCTAAGGTTGTGGTCGAATCCATGCACTCAGTACCTCGTTTGAAACTCCGACCACCCAACATCCGACGGTCTTGGTTTTAGAACTCACGAGGACATGGGCAGGGCCCAGGGAGAAACGTGGGCCCTCTAATGCGCATGATGTTGGCTGCTGACAGCAATTACCAGAAGACCAGAACGCAATTGGCCTGTCCATACTCGGGAGAAGGGGAGGAGCGGGCTCAAGAGTCCACACACTTGCTTCCGTTGTCTGAGCTTCGCCCTTTCTCGAGGGCGCAAGTGTGCGTTCATGCACCGGCCGGCCGATGCACCTAGTGTCTCCCTTTCCACCTTCTGTCTGTGCGTCTCAGGTGTCCCACGGTCCTGCCGGCGATGTCAGTGCAACCAGCTACCAGGACCATCAGCGCGGTGTTGAACAAGTTGAGTAGATATGCGCTTGCCTGAGGACCTCGCGGAGAAGGCCGTGCAGGCTGCGCGGTGGCTGATGGAGCGCAAGATTTCGGGCCCTGTTGCTGTTTGGATGCCGCGCAGTGAGACGGCCGGGTCCCCGGCCGGGCCTGAGAAGCGATGACATGAGGCATGAGGTGACGCCGCCTTATAAACGCCTATATATATATATATATATATATAATTATATATATATATATATATATCATATTCTTACAAGCGTCTCTGATCTCGCTTACTTTTTGCAGGTTGTGGTGTCCGCCTTGGCGATTCTGATGGTCGGGGGAGTGTATGTCCCTTGCGATGATCGCTTGCCGTGGCAACGTGTTCAGCACATGGTGGAAGATGCAGGGGTGATTCTGATTCTGGCAGGACCAGTGGAGCTGTACGGGACAGGTCTTAGAGTTGAGCAGCCGACATTTTTGATCGCCAGGACCGCAGCAGCTGCAGCTGATCCCATCCTCAATCCCTGCCGTTGATGGATCCCTTCTCTCGGAGCCCGGCCTGGATAAGAGGCGACAAGGCAAGCGTGAACCAGCAAACAGAAGCTTTCGCAGACAAAGCTCGGCCAAGGAGCCGACTGAGCAGCACACACGCGACGACTGCATGCTCCCTGCGTCCATCGACTGTGACGAGCTTGCGTACGTGATCTTCACATCGGGATCGACAGGTGGGGGAGGGTACACGTACCCGGGTACCCCACTCCAACCCCAATCCTTACTCGCAGCAGCCTGAGGCAAGCCGAAAGGAGTCGCCGTGACCCACAGGTCCATCGTGCATCTCATCGACTGGGTGCTCCTTGGCAGACAAGAAGTCACGTGCTTCGCGGCACGGCGCAGCGGTAGGTTATTGCTGAGAGACTCCTCGTATCACAGGAACAGCACCTTCAATGTCACACAGAGGGATGCTTTGCTCTTCACCACCTCCATCGGGTTCGACCTATCGTGCTACGACATCTTTGGGTCTTTGTCAGCGGGAAGCACGATTCACTTTTGGCCTGGCTCCGCAGCATCTCCTGACCAGCTTTTCGAAGTCTTGGTTTCATTTAAGATCAGCTTCTGGGACTCCGCCCCCCAGGTTTTGCAGCAACTGGAGCCCAGGCTCGCAGAGGCCGCACCACCTCTCGCGAACGATCTGCGCCTGGTGTTTTTAAGTGGAGACTGGGTGCCCATCTCCTTGGTCCAAAGCCTTTTAAGAGCCGGACCGGGGGGAGCACTACAGGTGGTTGCGCTGGGCGGTGCCACAGAAGTTACGGTTTGGTCCAACTACTTCGAGGTACCACTGATAGATGCAGACTGGCCTTCCATTCCCTACGGCCGGCCCATCTGGAACCATCAGTACTATTGCCTTGGGCAATCTGGGCCCGTTCATGTCGGGACGACCGGTGAGCTCTACATTGGTGGTGTTGGAGTGACCCAGGGCTATATAGGCCGGCCCGACTTGACTGCAGAGCGCTTCTTGCCGAACTCCTTCCACTCTGGGCGGATGTATCGGACTGGCGATATGGTCCGCTTCATGCCTCTGAAACCTTGGGGAGACCCGTCCGGGCTTCAGCAGTTCAACGCCTCCGACGTCGTGCTGGAGTTCCTTGGCCGTGTCGACTCGCAGGTGAAAGTTCGCGGCTACCGCGTGGAATTGGCAGAGGTTGAGCTGGCTTTCTTGAAGCAGCCAGGTATCGAAACCGCAAGCGTCTTAGCCTTGCCATCCGGTGAGAACGCGGCTGGCTACTTGGCAGACTCTTTAGCGGTCTTCCAAGCAATATTTGGGCATGTACTGCTGTTGCATGTCGTAGAAATTAAATGGCTTAATGAAGGATTACAGGAACCTCCCCCACCCCACCCCCCCGCCCCTTCATGACATCCTGTTGAGATTCCAAAGCACTGTCGATGTGAAAAGCGAGGGACATTCCGACCCAAGAAATCCGAGACGCCGGGAACCGCTTCTCAGAGCACAGGCTCGCAGGTCGTGAGCATTCCTTCGTCGCTTCCGTCTCAGGGTTCCGAAAGGCGAGGTCTGCATCAGCGATGTGTCTCAGACCGTCGAAGATCTCTTGATTGAGATCTGTGCTGTGAATGAATGCAGATTTGACAAGTGAAGTGTGGCTTGTCTTCGACAAATGAGACACCCCAGAATCCAGACTACGAGCATGCACCGGATCAGCAAGATTCCAGTGCAGAGTCTGTCGGAGGAGTCTGATCGAGAACCCGTTGCCAAGTGTCAGCGTGGAGAAATCAGTGCATGGCCAGGAAAAGCATTCTAATCTGGCAAGTGCAGCGGCGCTTGCAGTTAAGGTTGGAAGACACTGGTTGCCTTCGTCGTGGCGGAAGAAGGCGTGGCCGAGGCAGCCCGCCAAAGAGCCGGCCAGGTTTTGCCCGCTTACATGGTCCCCGACGTGTGCGTCTGCCTCCACGAGCTTCCTTTGAGCCACAGCGGCAAACCGGACAAGTCCAAGCTCCGATCGCTCTGGGAAGCCCGGAGCCGCCGGAGCAACGACGTGCAGGAGGGCAGCGGCTGGGAGCGAGAGGTGGCAGAAGTCTTCCAGGAGGTCCTTGGCCAAGCCGTGCGAGACTCAGTGAACGCTCTAGCAGCGCTATCAAACACGCGACCTTCGAGGTCTTGCTGAACATGCTGCAAGCACTATGGCAAAAACGGGCCCAGATAGCGGCGGCAGACCGCGATTCAAGTTAATTAGTCCTTGTTCATGAAGGACCATTTCCGTCACGGTAAACTCGAACGAAGTTTGTCAGCTGCTCTTAGCGGTACTATGCTCAAACATTGGGAGCTATGCCACCAGGACTACCTTGTTTACTGTCAACGCGGTGGAAGAACAGTTTTCGCTTTTACGCACTGTCCAAGTGAGGTGCCTGTTGGAATCCATGAAGACTTCTTCGACCTCGGAGGCCACTCCCTGTCGACCATGAAGCTGCAGGCGGCGCTGAAGTTGAAGTCGGAGGCGGAGGTCACCTTGGCTGACGTCCTCCGCGCCCGCACGCCAAAGCGCCTCGCCCAAATGCTCCTCGATGCCGAAGCGAAGCTGAAGCAACGACAGGCGAGGCCCCATAAGCTTGTGGATTCCCACAGCGGTGCGAGTATGCATCGTGGATGGAAGGTTTCAGCACCGCCGCTGCTGCCAGTCAGCAGCAATCAGCCTCTTGCCTCCTTTGCGCAGGACTGGTCGGAACACAGTTTGGAATGTAAGCTTGGGACAGAACTACATCGCAGGAGAGGCTGTGGTTAGTCGACCAACTCTTCCCTGGGAGCACCTGAGTTGCACAGGCCGAGCCCTTCGGAACAAAGTTCCCCGCAGCTTCTTCTGAGGTGCTGCCTACAATGTTCCGTTTGCCTTCCGCCTTTCAGCCCAGCACACCTCTCTCACCCTCGCTGGCCTACTTGCGGGCTTGGAGGCGGGAGGCCGACTGCTTCGGGCTGACGGGGCGGGATGGCACCGGGATGGCAGGCCCTGGTCCGAAATCACTCCGTGCTGCGTACTGCGCTCGTTCAAGGCTGGTAGGTGGTAGGTCTGGTGCTGATGCCTTTCCGAGGGTGCGAGAGTCCGCGACTGTGCTTGCGACAGATACGACATCACTGGTTCAGAAGATCAACGACATGGTATCCATTCACTTGCCGAATCCCTTGTCAGCTGCGGCTTGTTTGTGCCTTGGACGATGTGCAGATCAGGCAGCCCAAGCAGGAATCGTAAGTTTTCGGCACGCGCCCGTTTTTTTGGAGACTTCTTCGTTGTTGCCTGGAGTAGGTAAACATTTATTTGTCTTGCCAGTTGCAAGGCCTGGTGCTCCTCAACTGTGCACGCCTGGCTTAGGTCCAGCTGGCTTTGGTTTCATCCGCCTTCAAGCGATATCTGGTCAGAAGCTGCGGAGGGAGCTGCAGAGCTCATGCGTCTTGATGCCAGCCGAGGCACCTGTACCAAAAATCCAGGGACTAGTGACTAGAGCTTTGCAAGGGTCTTACGGGGAAGAGATACACAGTGTAGAGCCTTTAGTTCCAAATGCGAGCTTTGACGTTGCCCCCTTCAGCAAGACTTCAGGTATTCTGATTTTGGAAATGAGCTGCTGCTGCCCTCAGGTTTTCAGCTCGACCACTGCCTTCTCCGAGTCCACGTCTTCTGCATGCCAGAGAACGACAAGTCCAACTTCCTAGTGTGTCGAAGCTCAACCTATGCCTATGCAGCCCGTGTATGATTGGGGCTCGTCTTGACGGGATTCGCAACGCAAGGTATTTCAACGTGCATCACGCTGCCTTTGATGCCATGTCTCAGGCCAGATTAAATCCGGGATCTCAGAATCTGTTGGCGTGTTCAGATAGTCGTCGCAGTCACGCATGCAGGCTTTGCTTGAGAAGGAGTTGCTCGAGCGTCTCACCTCCGATTCACCTTGCCCTGCACCATCACTGCACCTCGCCTCTGGTGTCACATGAGCCAAGCATTAATCAGAGGGACCCTTAGGGGGGTAGGGGGGAGGGGGGGTTATCCCCTACCCCCCCAAAGGGTCCTTATGAATCAAGCTCTCGCTTTCGCTGCCATCCTTCGCAGGCAATACTCAGACTATGCTGTCTGGCAGCGGGCTTTCCTGGCTGCCGGCGAGGAGCAGCGCTGCCTCGACATTTGGGCCTCGGAGCTCGCAGGACGGGCGACACAGAAGCACATGGAATCAGATGGAGAGTGATAGACACTGACACTCTTTTTGCTCCTGCTCGCTCTCCAGGTGTTGGCCTCAGCCTCTGCCTGCCCTTCGACGCCCCGCTGCCTCGTAACGGCGAAGCCGCCGCTGGCGAGTTGGCCTTGGCCCCAGCACTTGGCGCGCAGACGCTCTGCTCTGCTCGCTCTCTCTCTGCCTCTGTCTCCGTCTCCGTCTCCGTCTCTCTTCTAAGGTCTCCGAGTGGCCGGCGGAGAGCCTGGGCGCCCTGCGCAAGGCCGCTGCGCAACTGGGAGCCTCCGAGATGGCCCTGCTGCCGCTTTGAGACGACTTAAATTCAGAGAACACAGAACACAGCTTCAACAGTTTTAGTTTTCAAGAAAGCAGCGAAGCGGAGGCAAGCAGCAACTTTGTGGGAATTTGTGGGATATCGGTATCACTTGGTTAAGGGGTTGGTGGGCTTCCTCGAGCAGTTAGGCTCTCGCTTTTTGGACTTGCTCTCGGATGCCGCTGTGGCCAGGACTCGAATCCAGACCTCCGTGCTGTCCTAAACTCCTTAAATCCCGTCACAGGAGGAGCTGCTGGTGGGGATCCCGGAGGCTGGTCGGAGCAAGACTCCTGAGCTGCAGAAGATCCTGGGCTTTTTCGTGTCCCTTGGCGCAAAGAGACACTTTTCGAAAGAGGCAGAGAGAGAGAGAGAGAGAGAGGGAGAGAGAGAGAGGACCGCTGCCTTTCGAGGAACACGTTGCCGATTCGCTTGCAGCTCTTCGGAGAGGCCCCCCCCGTTCGGGCGTTTTTGGGCGTTTCGTGCACTCTGCCCAAGCTCAAGGCGCTTCCGACGAACGATCGACGAATCGACAGACGCTACCGACGAATCTACACCCTCGGCCAGCTGGTGCAGAGGAGCGGAAGCGGAGCGGCGGAGCGGACAGCGGAGAGCGGATGCCGAAACGGTTGAACGGTTGGAAGCGACACAGCGACAGAGCGCTTTTGTGTCGTTGCTCTGAGGACTCAGGGCCGCCTGCTCGCGGCGCTTGATGCAGCTGCCCTTCCCTTTCAAAGACTCGTTGCAGAGCTGCGAAAGACCAGGGGAGAGGCCAGGCACATATCCGCGGAGGCCACAGGGCCTGCTTCAACTTTGCCGGCTCTCCGCAGGAGATGGATGTCCAGAGCGAGCGGAATCCCATCGTCCAAGCCTTCTTCCAGCACGTCATTCCAGGCCGGCAGGGTTCAGAGTTTGGTGGAATGTGCCACCTGCCGTTGACACGGTGAAGTTCTGACCAGCCCATAAGAACGGTTGGCCAGTCTTCTAGCTGTCTCTCGCATTCGTTTGGAGTTCGAGTCCCTGTACCGTCCGTCGTGCCGAGTCGTGGCCGAGGTCAGTTTGCAGACGGCTCCAGGGAGCTTGCGCGGCAGAAGGGCCTGGAGGTCGAAGACTTTGACTTCGGTCCGATTCCGACGGCAGCGAAATTCGAAGTGAGTCTTCAGACATCGGCTTCGGCACACGGCCGGCTCAATCTTCGCTGGGAGTTCATGAGGGAAGTGCTGGCAAGAACGAGCATCGAAATTTTGGATCGCCACTTATACGCCATGACGCGGCGCATTGCGGCAGCATCCGAATCCGAATCGCCGAAGATGCTCACGGCGGAGCTTGGTCTGGCTCCACATGACGAGCGAGAAGCCTTGCACAGCTGGGCCTCAAGCCAGGCACTGCCCCTCCCGGACCATCTGCGTGTGGAGGGGCTATTTCTACAGCAAGCCAAGCGCACTCCAAAGCAGACGGCTCTTTCCTCGGACGGGGTCAGCTTGTCCTATGAAGCTTTGGCAAGGGCGGCTCGTGGATTGGCAAGCTCGTTGAGCACAGCTCTGAAGGAAGCTCCCGGCCACGACCCGACTCAGACCGTTGTGGGCGTGTTTGCCAATCGATGTCTTGAGCTCCCGATTGCTGTGCTGGCCGTGCTGTTGGTGGGGGCTTCATTTCTTCCTCTGGCCCCGGAAAATCCCTTGGAGCGGCTTTGTTTCATGGTGTCTCAGGCCATGGCTGCGGCACTTCTTAGCACCAGGTCTCTTGCAGAGGCCGGGCTCAGGATCGTGAACCAGAGCGACCGCCGGATTCTGTTCCTCGAAGTTCGGGTCCATGAGGACGTCGACCAAATGGAGCAAGTTCCCATTTCATCTTCTGCAAAGTCAACGGCAGCCTATGTGCTCTTCACTTCGGGTTCGACTGGCAAACCAAAGGGTGTCTTGCTTTCTCATCGGGCACTTCTTTCGCACCTCTTGCCCTACATTCGCACTCTGGGGCTGAAGGGGTCGGATCAGGTGCTGCTGACCAGCTCCTTCTCTTTCGATATGGCCTACTCACAGATATTTGGTGCACTGCTAAGTGGAGCAACTTTGATGCTGACGAAGGAGAACCCCATGACGGATCCGTCCGAACTCTGGGAAATCATGAAGAAAAAGACGGTGACGTTCACAACAGTCGTGCCATCTGTCCTGTCAGCTATGGTCCATCTCACAACGGAGCCTTTGGCACTTCCGAGTCTTAGACATTTGGGCTGCGGTGGTGAAGCCCTGGCGTCTGCTGCGAAGGAATACTACAGCCGCGCCCCGACATCCCGGGTTCTACTGCACAATCGCTATGGCCCAACAGAGTGTGCCATCAATGCTTTGCTGTTTGGGCCGAGCCCTTTACAGGAAGTCGCAGGGGAGGATGTGCCGATCGGCTGGGCCTCCTCCCACCGGCACGTGCATCTGAAGACCGAAGGACAGGCCTGCGAGCAAGACCTGTTGATGCTCGGGCTGGGTGGAGAGCTCTTGCTGGCGGGTCTCGGTCTGGCGCGGGGATATGTCGCCGCACCGGAGCTTTCGGATCAAGCTTTCAGGGAGTCTTCCCGAGGTGCTGGGAAAAGCTACCACACCGGAGATCTAGTCATCCGGGAGCGCTCCAGAGACGGCCTTCGTGGCTGCCTGCGGCTGCTCGGCCTCCCCTAAGCGCTCCGTGAGGTTATCGTGACTTTTGCATCAGTCACGCAAAGCACGAGAAATCAGAAATCTGCATAGGCCTAGGCCTTGAAATGCTGCTTGACTTTGCTTGCCCAGGTTCTGTGGCCGAAAGGACCTGCAGGTGAAGCTGCGGGGCCAGCGCGTGGAGTTGGCAGAGATCGAGCGTGTACTTTGCCGACACTCCGCTGTGGAAGCCGCAGTTTCTGTGCTCGCGCCCGCAGGGTCCGCAGGGTCCGGGTCTGGGACTCCTGGAGTCGCAAGCGACGAGAGCGGCATACTTGTGGCCGTAGTGTCTGCGAAGGAGACATCCTCAACGCTTTTGCCGGAGCTGCTGGAGATTTGTCGGACGAGTTTGCCTGGTTCCATGGTGCCTCAGCGAATTCTTTTCTGGAAGACCGCTGCATGGTCACGCACGACCTCGGGCAAAGTAGACCGCCGTACCCTCGCTGCTTCTGTAGCCGCAGAGCTCAGAAAGGCTCGGGAAACCAGAGAGGAAAAAGGCCCCGCTTCGCGCGCTTCTCGGCAAGAAGACGACTTACTAGCCATACTCAGGGAGGTCACTGGCAGGGCGCCGACTTCACCTTCGCAGCCCTTGGAGAGCTTGGGCTTAACGTCTCTGTCAGCGGTAAGGGTGGCCTCCATGGCACTTGATCGGCAGATCCAAATTTCCGTTCGTCAGATGCTGTCGCCAGGGGCTTCTATCGCAAGGCTTATCGAGGAGTCTTCACGCTTGAGAGTGGGGTCTTCCCACGCCGCAATCCAGGACGTGGTGGCCCTCCTAATGGGCAGTGAGTCCATTCGTTGGAAGCCTCTGGCGCAGTCGGATGCTCACAAAGAGGTGTGCGAGGTGTTGGTTTGCCCTGGTGATGGAGGCGCTGGGATCGACGGCTACCGTCCCTTGGCCCAGTCACTGCTGGAGGCCCACGCTGTGTACATGAGGAGGCCTCGGCACCTCGGCATGTGTCCCTGCAGGCTGCGACAGCGGCAGTCAGCGCAGCGGATGGATTGCTCAGCGAGGATGCTCAGCACGCGGAGCCGTGGACATGGCGGTTAGCTTGTGGCACCGTTCCAGGTGTTTCGGTTCACGGGCCCCTGTGCTTTCGCTGTGACTGTGAGCGCCGTGTCGTGCAGCTGCGATCCGAGGAGAGCTTAGATGACCTGGCAGAAGTCTTGCGGCAGAGGCCCGGCGAGAACGGGAGATTGGGGGACAGACTTTGTAGAGCAGAGGAGCTGCATTTCGAAGGTGCGCCAGCGAGCACCAAGACCTGATTCTGTTGGGCCACTCCTGGGGAGCAACGCCGCTGGGGATGCAGAGAGTCAGGTAGCCTCAGTAGCCTCTTTTGCAGAGAGTCTCGGCAGTCGTGGAGTGCAGGTATGAGCAGGATAAGCCGGGACGACTGAATTTTGCTACGCTTTGGAGGCTGGCGCTGGTGCTAGCGCGTGGCCTCGTGGCTGCCGGAAGGGCCGTGAAGGCTGGCCGGGACGTCATGGCATGGCGGCAAGCGTGTCTGTTGCCTCCACCCACAGGCTGTTTGGCTGTTGGACCCCTCCGCAGAGCACCTGACACCGGACTTGCCAACCCCTCCCGTTGCAGAGGCCAGTAGCCTCACTACTGTACTGATTTGGGTCCCTCCACGTGCAGAGGAAGCTTTGCGCGACTTCCTGGCGATGATGCTGCGCTTGGTGTCTCAGGGCACTGCAGCGTGGGGAGCTGCGAGACAAGTGCTGCAGGATGCTGCCATGTCCTGCAACCGTGGTCAGTTGACAGCCTTTGACACTGCTGCTCGCGGCTGCTAGAGCACGCGCAGGACGCCTACCATGCTGCCTGCATGGGAAAGACGACAGAGGTGGAGGAGGCCCCTCAGCCTTGGAAACTGCACTCATACAGCACCCTCTGTCTCAGGGTCTGGGTGCCAGTTGGCTGTGCGTGGAGCGTGCCGCCACACACAGGCCATTTGACGGGGCATGTGGAGGTAGCTTCTTCATCGAGAGCGTGCTGCAGTGCAGAATCAGCGAATCGACACAATGCGACTTGCCAGGTCTCGCAACCTGGGCTTGCAGCCACTCTCTTTGGGTCCTCTGCCCATGCCCATCCATGTGATGCTGGCAAGAAGGGAAGACGAAAGCAGTGCTGAGGGCACGCGACGGCGTCAAGATGCTGGGCTGAAAAGAGAATAATCATGTGGTCTAATATAGTTCTAAGAGTTCGTTGACTAATCTGCAGTGGTTGATGCTGGTAATCAAGTAAGCTCATGTTCAAGCAGAAGCTCGATTTGGAAGCACAACTTACCTTTGACACGTGTGCAGGAAGTCGAGGCTCGACTTGGGCACATGTCTGCTGATGTATCCGTCGCGTGGGCGTGTGGCAATCACCATTCAATGATTGAGAAGCTTGTCTGCAGCCGGCAAAAGTAGATGATCTCCGCCCTGCCCTGTCTGCCCTGTTCCTTTCAAGCAAGGCCTGCCAATTGCGCTTCCTTGGTGACCGGCTTGGTTCAATCCACAGACTTCCTGTGCGGGACTTGATTCTTCAGCGCGGACAGATGACGGAGGCAGGATGAGGCAGGGCTGCTGGAGGGGCTTCTGCCTCACGCTGCCGAACCATCAGCTGTCATTTGCTGGGTCAACCGTGACAACGTTCGTAATTGCGATCCTGACGAACTGGGTGTTGACGCGTCCTCTCGCAAGACTTCCACGGCATGGTTGCTTCGTCGGGTCGACAGAGGCGTACGAGTTCTGAAATCGAGGGGGAGCTGGCGAGCCGCTTCAACCACAAGACTGCCTTCTCGGTACAAGATGATTGGTCCGGGTAGACGCGCCTTGATAGACCTCACGGCGCGCACGCGCATTGATCGCTGGTGAATGCTGGTGAGACCGCCAAAGACTGCGGTTAAGCCAAATCGTTTGACATGGGTGCGTCCCAGGATAGTGCGAAACTTTGAGTCTTTGTGAAAGTGTGCAAGCAGGGGCGTATGCCTCAAACCGCCGTCGCAGCTAGTTGCAGACCCGAATGTCGCCGCATGGTCAGTTCGCTGGCGAGCTTCCCTCTCGCCTTCAACACCCGGGATGATTGATCCCTGGCCCGCTGTGTTCACCTTTCATGCCGGAGCACTTCAACCTCAACCCCGTCTCCGGACGCGCGACGTTTCGGCTCCGTCCATCAGCTCGCGGACGCGAAACATAGCACGCCCTAGTATTCGCCCCCGCAGATAGGGACCTGACACGGAGGATATGTTTAGCTGGTTTCAATCATTAAAGGTATACGTGGCGTATATGAGACACTTTTGGAGGAGTATGACATAGATATTCCATGTCGTATCTTCACAGTAACAAAGTTTCATGCACACATCCAAAACGTTCTCAATCTCGTGAGCCCTTGCGTGCAAACCCTCGTAGCTGTGGGGTTTGGGGTTTGGCGTGTCAGGTTTTTCGGGGTGGGGGCATGCATGGGCAAAAGAGGACCGAACAGAGCTTTTTGCGCCCTCCGCTTGTTTCTGGCACACTTAACTTAAGACTTAAGATCGAGGGCTCAGGCTTCAAGATGGGTTTCTGTTTCAGAGTTGGGGGATGGACTGTTTCATTTTAAGCGCCAACTGTAAATCCTAAACATCCTAAACCCTAAGTTGGAGCAAGGAAGATTGCGATGCTGTTCTCTGCACAGACTCGTCCTGAGCACATCCGAACCCTTTAGAAAAGTGGCAGGGTTTAGTTTGGTATTTGTCTTTGGCCCGCGCCTGCCAAACTGTTCACAGTAATTCCAGCTATTTGGAGTCTCCAACCTTCTCCAGAATCCGACAGTTTCGGTGCCTGGAATGTCGAAACGCTGCCATGCACTTGCCGTCCCCGACCGGGCCCTTCACAAAAAGCAGAGTCGCAGAATTCATTTCGGATGCCCTGGTTTAGACAAAGCCCAGCTCGAAGCTCGAAGCAAAGGAGACAGAGACTCAGACTCCACCGCAGCGAGAGGGAGAGGGCTGGGACCTTGGAGTCCGAAGAGCTCCCGCTTGCAGAGCCGCAAATCTGCTCCCGGACAGGTCCGAAAGAGCCCTCAGCCCCAAGCGAAGCTCGTGGAGCGGCGACGACTTTGATCAGTGTCTCTCCAACCATGTCTGTGACCTCTTCGGTGCAAGCAGCAAGGAGAAGTGGGGTCAGCTTGGGGGCTTTTGGGGCAAGTTGTGGTTGAGGGAACTACGGTCTAGCGGATATGGAAAAGTAGTTCGCTAACGTTGTTGCCACGTGTATTTCACCTAAATTGAGCTCTGATTCGGCTGGTTTCCAGCATGGCATGTTTCAGCAGTGCACATGTGCATGCATCTCCATTAGACAAGAGTTGTGGTTTCCACTTGTCGTTGAGTGCTTCAGCCGGCGCCTGATGCTCGCTTTGAGCTTGGAGGAGGAAGCCTTAGCGCGGGAGGCCGAAGTGAAGGCGTCCCAACCACGAGCAGGCGTTTGCCCAGTTCAATGGGGCTCGCAGGACAGCGTCGGTGCAACGGAGGCAGAAATGAGCAGACATTTTTATGGCAGGACGTCGCATTTCGGTGCCTGGACTGTGCCGCTTGACTCCAACGTGCTGCAAAGGTAGGTAGGGCATTCGTTTCACGCCTCAGGAGCTGGACAGCAACTGCATTCAGTGCTGCGATTGCTTCTTCAAGGCCAGCCGAAGCGTGTGGTGCCAGGGTTGGACTGCGCTGCTGCGTCTGTTTGCCAGGCTCAGCATGAGGGCCACGAGGTGGGCACGGCCCCGGCTTTGGCAATGACCATTTCACTCAGTTCGATTGTCACGAGGTGGCAATGATTCGGACCGTGGGCGGAAGCTGTGACTGCGTTGTGCTTGGCTGCTCCAGCATGCAAGCCACAGTGCGGGTGGAATGAGCAAGCAGTGCGTGCCAGCTGTGCAGGTGGCGATCCCTCGTCGTGGGCACCGGCAGGCTCCACTTCCAGACCTTGTTGCGTAAGGAATTTGGGAGGGTTTTCGAGTTCGGAATCCGGGTTAAAACTGACGAGATAGCTGACTGCAACTCTATGCATGGCTGCAGGCTTCTGCCCAGAGCACTGTGAGACTCCGGAAAGGCAGAACGGGCGGAGTGTGGGGAATTGAGCAGAGGCAAGGTCACGAGGCCTGCTTGGCCCGAGCAGGCTCGACAATGCCGAGTCGCTGGACCTATTGCCTCCTGCGCTGCGCACACGTGCTGAGGTTCTCGTGCGGGAGGGCTAGCAAACCGGGCAATGCCGATGCAAAGTCAACGTCATCTATCTAGCTTATCTTGGTGCAACTATGCCATATACGACCGACCCAAAGGTTGTTAGTTCCAGGAAAAACTAACTTTCGGCAGCAACGTTAGTTTCTGAGCGAGAAACTATCTGTGTACCTCCGGGTTGTTTCCGGGAGGAGAAACTACCTCCCTCTAGTTTCGGGCGAAAAGCTAACTCGACAGGAGTGGATTTGTTTCCGCGCGAGAACTAACTCCGTAGCAGTGGGTTTGATTCAGGAGAAACTTGCTCCCCAAGAAAGGTTAGTTTCGCAGCCCCCATTTGCAAATTTCATCAAATTTCGATTGTTTTCTTAAGCTTGAACTCGAACCATGCTTTTCAGAGATTGTACTTGTTTTTGTTCTTTGTTACACCCCTTCAAGCGAAGACGTGTGGCTTCCTCATTCTTGTTTGTCGGAAAAGACGTTCGATTGAACTTTAACCCATTTTTTCAATGCTTGTTCACTCTGTTTTCTTTGCGTTCTATGCCCTAATGCGAAATCGTGTGGCTTTGTCCTTCTTGTTTGCTGGAGAAGATGCTTCGATTTTTTCTCAAACGTTAACCTTCGCTTTCAATGATTTTTCACTTTGTTTTCGTCGCTGCCTACCACCTAAATCGAATGAGAGAGCAACTCCACAGGGATTTATTTCAGCGTGCGATACTAGCTTCCTCAAGAAATGTTAGTTTCGGAATGAGAGACAGCTCCATATCATGGTCCGGTTTTGACCTCAGTCTCGATTGCCGCAGTTGCAAGCCTATTATACCGTTTCTTGACTATGTTACTGTTGCACTGCTGATCTGTCTGCGGATTTTAGTTTTCACAAAGGAACACTTCGCGGAACGCACTGGCCGCGTCAAAGTTCCAGACTCAGTTTGTCCCTCCTCCCTCCGTCTCACCTGTCCCTCCTTCTATCCTTCAAACTTTCTCAGTCAGAGTTTGGTTTTCGTCGCTGCTTTCCCAGTCGTAGTTTTTTTTCGGTCGCCGAAACAAAGTTGCCCAACCGGACCCACCCACCGCATATAACGCCCACCACTTCCCTTGGGAATCAAACAAACTTCTGTCAGCAGAGTTTGTTTTTCGCAGCTCAAACAAACTCACCCGTCCATAGTTTGTTTTTGGTCGTCGAAACAAACTCGTCGAGTCGTAATTTGGGACTTAGTTTATTTCTCCCTCTTTCTCCTCTCGCCAGACCCCTTCCTGTGGGAGTTTGGTTTTCACTACCGAAACAAACTCGCCCGGTCAGAGTTTGTTTTTGACCGACGAAACACACTCGTCAAGCCGGTGTTACGGAGTCGGTTTGTTTTTCTAAATTCTACCCCCCCCCCCGGGCCCCCCGGCCACCGGCCCTCTACTTCTGCTATGGTGCGTTAGTTCATCTCTGGCGAAACGACCTTCTACCCTGCAAATTAGTTCATCTCTGGTGAATCAAATTTCCACCCTTGAAGTTTGTTTTTGCTAAAACTCACAACTGCTGCCTCGGTCGTTTCTCAACTATGCAGCGCGTGAGCCTGGACCCATGCTGGACTCCGCTCTGCCACATACGCTTCGTTACGATGAGGCAATAATCTCGTGTCCATGTTTAACTTCTGCGCTTGTCTGCAAAGGCCTTGATTCCAGAGCTCATGTTGCAGGCTCGCTGCACCTCGCTTCCTGCATGTTCCCGGTGCCTCGTAGGTAGTGCTGAAATCGACGAGGCTGACCAAAGACTGAAGCCGCGGCATGGATTTCTGCGTAGTGAGGTGCCAGCCTCAAAGGGCACGTGGGGTGAGTGGGAGCCATGTACGACATCATGCCTGGTTGAAACCGCGTCTCGTTGCCAAAGTGTTCCTAGCTGTGGCGATCATCAGGCCGCGGCAGACCGGCGTGTCCGTGAGGAGCAGGCCAGCATTGAGATTCTGTGCCTGTCTTGCTCTGAGATGTATGCGACGTTGAAACGTTGTTGCGACGGTTTTACTTCCGGCGAGCGATAGCACTGGGGAGATTCAGGTGCATGCAGCAAGCATTGATTCACTGCTTCATGCGAGCGCCACAGCCGAGGCAGCCACAACACTGCCGGCAAGAATCTCCTGCTCGGATTGTTCAATGACCATTCCTGATTCCTTATTCCTAACAAATGCATGAAGTAAAGTCGAATAATCGCTGGCCAAAATGCAGGCTTCTGCGCTGTTCGCACTTCTCCGACGACTGGGTGAGGCCGTCAGGGAATGTGCACACCCTATGCGAACTGTGGGGTGCTGCCGGCGAGGTTGCTTTCGGTCTCCGCTACTTGGTGGTTCAAGAGCTGCAAGGCGTTGCCTGCCACAAGTCGAATGCACCTGCATGTTGGCATCTTGGCGACAGGCGAACGCTTGGTGAACTGGATGAAGGCGGCGGTGGAGGAGGCTTCATGTGCCGAGGCGGCTTGTCCGAGTAAGAGTAAGTGACCGGCTCCACAAAGAAATTGAGTTTTTGGGAGGAGTTGGAGCGCTTCTTCCTGCTCTACGTGCAGGCGACTATCAAATCCGCTGTGCAGAGCCTTTCTGACCACATGTTCTCGATGCGTACTTCTCTCAGGTGTCTCCGTCCTTCAAGCGGAGCTTTGCAAAAACTTTCATCCGCCAGTACGAGCACATTCTGGAGGTTCCCGAACAAAGCTTTGGCTCTCATATCACGCGAGGAGTTTCTGCCCACGATTGTTTCATTCGAAACAAGCTTTGCTGGGCAGATGCAGCCTGCCAAAATCAGCCTCTATGTGCAAGTAAAGGGAAATACTGTTTCGGAAAGGCATGCGCGCCTCAATGCGCCTCACATCCTGAAGTCCTAAAGCACATCCGGTAAGAGCCGAAACTGCCGCTTCCAGGACACCCCTCGCCTGGGCTCGCTTGGAGTTCAGTTTTTCACCATCCCTGAGGCGTGCCCAGCTTTTTTCGCAGGGTGCTGTCTCCCCGTTGCTCGGAGCATCTGCGCCTTGCAGGTGGCACTGGAGCTTGTCGCAAAGGAGGCCCCAGCCCCAGCTCAGGGCAGCCTTGCTCCTGTTTCCAAAGATCGGTATGTGAGAGGATGCTTTCGCTGCCCTTCTAGCAGCAGCAAACAGGCGTAATGGCTTGTGAATCAGAGAGTAACGAGTCTGAGATGACCTGACTTCGCACGACCAGATACCTGAGCCTCGTCGTGGACCACGAGGATGAGCAGATCGTGTTCAAAGATCCAGATCCTTTGCGGCTCGTCTGAAGCCTGCTCACGACAACCCCACTCCTCCAATTATGTTCTTTGGGCCTTCGGCACAGGCAAGAAACTTGGGAAAAGCTGCGAAGTGTGTTTCACACTGTGGGCTATGTCCTCTTCCACAAGTCCGTCTGTGAGCAACTTGGTCTCATTGGTTCATGCTCATAGAGATGTTCGTTGCCATGCAGGGGCGGTTGCAACTTACTGTCAGTGCAGACCGTGATGGCAGGCATGTCCTCAAGACGCCATCCGTATTGGAAGCCATAGCAGAGGACGGTTTTCACAGAGAGAGAGAGAGCAGAGACAACGCGACCAGGTTTTGGGATGCGTGTTTTTCAGATCTGCTCACAGACATGCTTAGATTCACATGCGCTTTTGCTGCCTCCGGGATGGGTTTGATGAAGTTTGGATGAACACCAAGCAGCCAAGCGAATGTCGAGCACTGCGCTCCTGGCCAGGTACTACAGCGCCTTTGGCGTATGTCTCTGCAGCACAGGGCCACGGCGGAACATGTTCTGTACGAGTCGCGCCGCCTCCAGCTGCAGGCTGGCAAAGCAACTCTACAGCATTCGCTCACTCCACAAAAGCTATTCAAGCGAGCAGACCGACAAGAATAAACAAGATTTCTCTCAGCTTGCACCTGACTTCAATTGCCGCAGTTTCAAGGCCCAAAGATGCCTCCACATCATGTTGACCGGCAGCGTGAGCGCTTAGCGGCAACTGAGCTGCCCCCGTGGCCCCACAGCCATGGGATATGACTGAGCAAGAGCGCCCGGAGGACCGTCGAGCAAGCTCGTTGGTTCGCCGTGGAAACCCATGGAGATTGCAACCTTCAGTGCCTGCCTTGCGATGTAAGCTGCACCATATCAATCTACCCTTTTGCAGCTCCACAGTTCCAAGATTTTTAAACAAAAGCGGTCCGCGACCATACGTTTTGGCAAACAGCGGCGACTTACGATGCTCAATAACTTTATCGGTGCTCGAAAGCCTCACCATAGCAAAACATCAAGAACATCATTGTCCTTGTGCGTGATGTTGCAGGTCGGGAATGAGGAAAGCTGAAGCCGTTTGAAGCCGGATGAATCGGAGTCGAAAGGGTTGAGCTGGTTAGGCTCTCGTGACATGAGTCGCGGGGCCTGATAGCCCAGCCTTCAGGAACTCCGGCTCGTTGCCCAGAACCTCACCACGCTCCCGGATTTGCGAGGCGCATCGTGACTTGCTCAGGTTTGCTATGTCTTGTCTCGAGCAGCTAGAAGCCTTCGAAGGCTTCAGCCACGTCACCATCTTGGATGCTTCAGACAATCGACACCGAGCACAAGATACTGATAGTACTTGTGCTTACGTTGTAAGCGTTGGAAGCTATATACGACGTTACGACGTCACAAGCACGTTCTTCGCCTTTCGAATATAATTAGCCAAGGGTTGGTCTCCGTGGCCCGGCTCAGCGCGCACATGCCAGCTCTGCGACGGCTGCGCCTGGCGCGGAATCGGCTGCGGCGCCGAGAGCTCAGAGGCGGGGGCAGCCTTCGGTGACTTCGGTGGGCGCGCGCCCCAAGGCGTTGAGCGCTTGGGGGATCTGCCGAAGCTCCAGCTACTGGACGTCTGCGAGAACCTGCTCGGGCCCACGCCCGGTGCTGCACCTTCGACCTTTCACGGAACGGGATCACAGGGATCTGGGGATCTGGTTTAAAAGGGAGTGTCAGTTCAAAAAATGGACAGAACGGAAACTCGAGACGAAGCGAGGCACTCCACATGATCGGCAACTGCTCCGAGTTGCGGGCCATCTTCGTGGCGGGGAATCCCTTTGTGGAGATCGCAGCCGCTCGGGCTTCGCAGCTTCGCAGATTGTCTCCACTCGGGGTTCGGGGCCGGGCTCTCCAGGAAGATCTTCGGGCATACCGGTACCAGCTGCTGGATCTGGTCCCCTCACTGCGCTTCATCGACGGCGAGGCAGAGACTAAGACGCTCTGAGCTCTGAGGCTCTGAGAGAGGTCTTTTGCTTTTGGACCCTGGAGGCCGTTGGCAAAGCCAGGCCTGGTGTGGAGCTGAGCACAGCACCAGAAGCTTTCGAGCTGAACACGAAGTATTATCATCCCACAGAAGCCGGGTCGCAAACAGAGTCCTTCGAGCTCAGCATGCTGTTTCCCAACTATTTTTTGTCGCACTCAGCCGAGGAGAGTGTGATGCAATGGCTGCCCGGACTAAATTTCTGGTGAGGCTCTCTACTTGCAGCTCCTCGTACCTGTTCGCAAGGATGGTGAAATGGCCGACCTCCCCCCTGCCCGTGGCGGGATCCCATACCTCCTTCGGGACAGGAGGCCAACCTTTGTCACTTCTGCTTCGACCAGCGGTGAGTAGCCAGAGAGTGCGTGCACGACGCGGTTTTGATAACTTCAACATGCATTACAATTGCAGCTGAAGGGTACCTAGTGACAGCACATCTCCAAACTTGCTCTTGCTGTGAAGTCGTCTGCGCTTGTAGAATTTCAGGGGTTCATCCTCTCGTAAGCATCGACACGTTTCTATTGCCAGGTGCTGCCTATGCCTTTTCAGAGAAGCGGCGGACGACTAGTGACGCGCTCAGAGTTTATTGCGCTCATGGAGGCCTGATCTTGCCTTCTGCAGCTCTTGGCAGCTACCTGGTACCCCTTCGTCAAAGAGAAGCTGGGAAGCGCAAAACGAAGCATTCGAGGAGCCTGCTTGCCAAGGCTTACCTCGAGCTGGGCGCCTCGCGCGTAGCGCCTCCGAAGGCGCCCTTGCGACCAAGCGGCCGAAGGCCGCCCTGCGCGGACCTGAGCTGCCTTACCAGCAAAGCTGACTCCGTAATTCGGACTGCGGTGGCGAAGCCTCGCCCAGGTCCCCAACGCTGCCAAAGAGCCTGTGCCGCTCCGGCTCCGCGTCTGCGCTGCGCGAGAAGACCTGGCCCAGGGAGCAGAAAAACCTGGGCAGTGCAATGCAGTGTAGTTTCGTCTCTTAAGGAGCAGAATAACTTCTTTCGCCTGCGCCTCTTGCAGAACTGCTGGCTTGTGCGGAGGTCTTCTTTTTGGAGAAGGAAATCCTGGACCAGTTCTCTGCCCTGTGCGACTTCTGCAGACGGCCGCAGGCCACTTTGGAGGACACGCAGCGTGGGAGCGAGAGGCCTCGAGGTTTGCAGTAATCGCATCTCAGGAGCTTTTGCCTCTCTATTCCTGGCTGGTGGCGTCCTTGCAAGACTCCGGGGGCTTCGGCAGCCGCTTGGATCGAACAGTGGGGGGGCATATGTTGCCATGCTTACTGTACCACATGAGTTCTCATGGTGCTAGCCAGCGCCTGATGCCGAGCTTCCTTCAACGATGCCACGACGGCGTCCTTCCACATGCCAGCGCTGAGGTGCGGGGAGCGTGCTGTGCAAAATGTACCGATCTGCTCGTGAAAGTATATTGCAAGTCGAGCTGGCATCCCTCGAGGGAGCAAACGGCTGTCTTTATTGAAGGCGCTCAAGATCAAGCTTCTTAGGTAGAGCTCCTCCCGTTGTAGACAGATGAGTCATATGTGCACGTTGTCAAACAAAGCGCTGGTGGCTGACGTGCTGCACAGCTGCTTCGGGCAAGGCGATTTCAAGGTGGTGGTGGAGGAGGTGTTCGAGGATGGTACCAAACGCACAGAGTTTCCGGTGTGGTCCCTCTTGTTGAGAAAGTGGTCAGATGTCTTTGCCAACATGATGAGCCATCAGCAGTTCATCGAAGGGTCCACTGCTGAAGTGGTCATCAAGGATTTCTCCGCCTGCGCGGTGGATGCCTTCCTGCGCTTCCTGTACTCTGGGACCCTTTCAACAAACCTGTCCACATTGATCGAGGTCGGAGTCATCGCAGACAAATACCAGGTTCAGCCCCTCTACAAAGCTTGTATGGGCACTGTAAAGGAGAAGCTCGCTTCGGAGACAGCCTGTGAGATCTTTGAATGCGCTGACCGCTTCCATCTCGAGGAGCCCAGGAAGCTCAGAGGAACTGAGCCAGAAGCCCGAAGCCATCATCTCGCTGCCAACGAGCGTGTGTAGATGCATAAGCAGCTTCATGTGCATGTGCATAGACGTCTGCTTGCAAGCATATTTTCTAGACATGCAGATATGCAGATCATGCAGGTGTGCATGTATGCATGTCGTGCCACTCATGTATACACATATTATACAGTTATACACACACACACACACATTCAGATATAGACCGCCCCTGAGCTTCCAGGAGCTCCGGCGAAAGGCCAAGGAGGAGATCCTCATCGAGCCGCGGGATGCCCTGCCCCGGCGCTCCTCCCTCAGCGGCTCGGTGAGACCATGGGACAAGGGCTTCTAGCATCTTCTAGTGCTCTTGTGACCTTTGGGAGTCTGGATCTTGCATGGCAAAGAGGAGTCCAGCTCATTGGGCAGAAGCATCTGAAGCTTGGGTTTCAAACGGATTGTGCGGGCACCAGGTGCAAGAGTAGACGAGAGCCACTTCCCCCAATGGGTGGAGAATGAGGTACACAGCGAACCTTGCTAAGATTAGTCATGCGGTCCCTGGTGACTGTATGGTATTACCCAGCACGTGAACCTGCAGTGAGCGCTGGAGTCTCTTTTTCTGAAAGCAGTCGAGTGCCTGGCTGCGGTCTTTTCGCCGAGATGGGATGCGTAAAGCTAGGCGAGGCCCTAGCCCAGTCTTTCCCGTGGGCTGATTCACGACATTTGTACGGTTTGAGGGCCACAAGCGCAGCACGTGTGGGGCTTGAAGAGTTTAGCGCTCCTTTTGGAGTTGCAGAGTTTGTGTTCTGGTGGTCTTGAGCTCAGGGTGTTGGGACTTCAGATTTTTGGGGCTTGTAGGTTTATAGTCTCGGAGTTGCAGGTTTCTTGGGGGGGGTTCAGGTCTCTGGGTTGAAGGGATTTGGGGGCTCCTTTCGGAAAAGCCTTGAACTTTGGGGCTTGGGACTTTCGGGTGTTTGGGGTCTCGAGCCACCCTCGTGATGCGACCCCTCTTTGGATTGAGGGTTTGGGATGGGCATAGCGGAGGATGGGGAGGACACGCAGCTTTGACAAATGGAGATGAGTCGAATAGAAGCCCAGGCTCCAAGCTACTGGACGAAGTGCTCAGCAGCGAGTTGCTGTGCATCGAGGAGAGGCTTCCGAACTTGTTCGCTTCTTAGACCTTCAAGACCATTCGGGAAATGGACAGCCAGAAAACCATAGATGCTCCTCGTGTCGAGTTTGATGCGCTGGCGACTAAAGCCCTTGCGTTTGCTGCGGTAGTGTTACTGTTGTCATTGTTGTGACTGTTGTTACTGCTTTTGTTGCCTTGTGTCCTTGGCTGCTCTGGCTTGCAACAAAGATGATACGTCAAAGCTCCTGGAAGGAGTGGGAGCTCTTGGAGCTGTTTTTGGAGTGGGGATCGGCAGAAGACATGGATGCCGTGCTGCAGCTCATTGCCAAGCACGTAGACCTTCGAGGCATACCGGAAGATGCATCTCGCCAAAAAAGTGCATCAGACAAGTCATGTTGCTCGAAGATTCATGTGGCTTCAGACTTGCGACGTTTGGTCTTCCCGACGGAAGGTGTGTTGCTCCAACTTGTTCGTTGCATCTCGGGGCTGCAGTCGGAGGGTGCAGGTTCGTGCCGTGTTTGCTGTCTCAGGACTTTCAGCAGCTCTGTGCCGATTCCCGCACACGCGGCCAGAAAGCCGTGCTTCTGCGCATGCGTGAGAAGCAGCCGCAAGAGCAGCGCTTCAAACGCAGTCAGCATTGCACAGACATGCTGTCTGCGCTCTATTTACGCCACATCGAAGAAGGTCACGAGAGACTCCCTTTCCTTGGGTACTGGGTGAATGTCATCCCGGGAGACTTAAGCCAGGAGTGGCTGAATAGCGGCATTGAGCACATGCAACATATCGCGAGGAATGGCTCCTTCCTCAATCTGGAAGATGGCTGGATTGCTTGGTTCCTCCCGCACACACCATTTTATCTGCTCGGGTTTAGCTTCGAGACATTTATGCCCACGGATGTACATTTCGAGCTATCATGCTCGCGAGACGGCAAGGACTGGCATGTTGCCATGGTTTCAGAAGGGAATATACCTGCAGGAGACCTGACTCCAAGCAACTACTACCCCCACATGGTACAGTGGATCAAGCTAAAGGTGACGCATGGCCTTTTTCATAACGATCTGCAAATCCATGGCATCGTCCGTTCCTAGTGCGATTGGAGCCTTCAAGCTTCGCCTCGACAGCGACATGCAGTTGCCATCATTTCCATTCCGTCCCTCTCGGCCTCTCGGTGCTGTGCAGCTCGGCATGCTCTGCTTGAGCCTCCGACAGCCCTCACGAACCTCCGATGCAGGCGGCCAGGCCGCGGATCCCGGGAAGCTGCGCAGACGGAGCATTTATGACAGCGAGCGTGTGTCATCACGGGAGAAAAAGCTGACATGTTCTGTGGTTGGACCGGGGTCCTTCAGCCACGGCACTTTGGTCTTAAGTTTCTCCACTCGACGCATTTCAGGCTACTCACGCTCAGCTTGAACTTCGAGCTGCTTCTGGATCCGAGCGGGGCT
This sequence comes from Symbiodinium sp. clade A Y106, assembly GCA_003297005.1. Lineage (NCBI taxonomy): Eukaryota > Dinophyceae > Suessiales > Symbiodiniaceae > Symbiodinium > Symbiodinium sp. clade A. The sequence continues at coordinate 94,042 of BGNK01000436.1, forward strand.
TCTCAGAAGTGGCAGCTGTGGATGGGTGGTCAACGATCCGGAGCTGGCACCAGATACCTACAGGCTTTGTGTTTGTGTTGTAGCCAGAGGTATGGGCTCTCACTCTTCGCAGCTGATGACCTTGTCTGGCTCTTTGGAACTGAGGCCTGGCAGACAGCTGGCGGAGGATCTTCCCTCGAGAGTTTCTTGCGGGAGCCTTGCAGACCCCAGCTCCACAGTTAGCGGCTTCCTGTCGCCCGTCGCAGCAGAACTACTCGACACTCGACAGATCAACGAGCAGTTTGGAAGATTTGAGGTGGTGGGCATTACCCACACCGTGCGGACACTGCGCTTCGAGGCCGGGGACGGGGCCACTACAACACAACATCTGCTGAGACAAGAATTCCGGTCGGGGGCTGTTCTGGCATTTGGAAGGCTCTTTTGCCATCTGTGCGTCGTTTGACGCGCAGCTGCGTCCTGTTGCGAAGGCAGAGATCCGTGCAGGCTTGTGGGTCCGGAATGGCGAGTCCATGCGTGCGCAGCATGTTTCCATCTTATGGCCCCAATGTTCTTGATGCACATGCAAATGTTTTTTGTGTTGGCTACAGTCAGCTGAGAACCTGTAAAGACTTTGGATTCTCCACCGAGGTTGATTATCGGACCAAGTTCCAGTTCCGACAGATCGACATCATGACGCTTCAGGACAGCAAACATCTGTGAAAATGATAGGACACATGTCCTTCACCTGAGTGTCCGTGAAAGTTTGTGTTCATTTGATGTCTGCTCATCATGCCAGGCCTTCATGATTCTCTTGCGCATGCACGGAAGCGAGGCTTCTTGGGCAGAACTGTGCTCAAACCAGTTTCTTTCCATCCCGTGCAAGCCTGATTTGCAGGATGCAGCCTGCGAGCCCCTGACCTGCCTCTGGACTGGAGCACACAACACTGACACCCTCTGCACCAGTCTAGGGTTCCTGCCGCTGTCAGGACGGCTGTCTTCAACGATGCCACTGTGCCCGAAGCCCCATCGCCAGCACAGGTCCGTGACCAGCTGCATTGTGATGCAAGTTCGGGGGATGTCTGTTTTCTTTTCGGGCATGCGGCTTGCAGGCATCATCTGTGCGGATCTCATGGCAGAGGCAAGGCTGCGACATGTGAACCAAGGTTAGAAGCTGTGCAGAAAGCTTGAACCCACAAGTTAGATTCTGGGCACTCCAAGAGGCTGTGGGTTCAGAGCAACGTCAGTGAGCACACGAGGCCAGCTGCCTGTGCTTTTGCAGAAGCCGTGATTCGCCGAAGTCTGCATGAATTTAAGCTCGGTGACAGGACACGCTTTCGCTTGTTCTGGCTGGTCCTATGCCAAGTGCTGAACGAGATGTTTCCCATTGAGGCGAGATCTCAGAAGAAACCGTGTAAAATCTCTGCAAAAGCTTCGCACAGGTGGCGATGTGCCGCCGCGCGTGGGAGCCGAGGCAGGGGGAAGGTAGGACCGTATGCCCTCTCTTCCTCTCGTCTTCCCATATTTTTCTTCGTGTTTGCCCTGCGCTGCACGATACGCCTGCGGCTCATGGCAGGTACTCTTATCGATGCCCGGTGATCCTGCAGAGGTTCGTGATTCAGGCCTGGCCCTTCACTGCTCCGCTGTTTTCAGCGTTTGGGCAACGTCTGTGGTCTTGAGGTCCTGGCTTCCGGGCCAATGTCGCTGTCGGAGCTCGCCAACATGCTCCCCAAGGAGAGAGCAGAGAGCCCCTCCAGCTCCAGGGCCTCTCCTCCCGACGCTGCACGCTTTCAGGAGCTCCAGGTGCGAGAGTCGCAGCTGGCAGAGGCGGTGGAGGCGGTGGCTTCGCCAGGCACCCAGACCACCGTCCCGACACTTCTATCTGCCGCTCTTTGACGACAGCAGATCACTCACAGATCTTCAGTCTGAAGACTCGCGCACTCACACATAGTCTTTCGTGCTGCCGTCGTCAAGCGGCTGCCAGACATAGTGCCAGTATATGCCAGTATCACACCGTTGTGAAGAGTCGGCCGTCACGGAGTTAGGGTACGGGAAGGGAGGTCATCGTCAACGGCCAGGTCTCCACTCTCCAAGCCTCCCTCCGCCACTAAATGCCCCGAATCGATGCAAAGCAATCTGCGCAGACGTGATCGGAATACTGATGCCCGCTTGAGCAAGGCGCCAAGATGCCCGCTACGTGCTAAAGCAGAGAAGCTGGCAGCATTTCGACATCTGCACAGCGCTGCTGGCAATGTTGGACGGTCCTTTGGAATTTGGGAGTTTGCCGCCGTCCTAGAACATTGAGCCTACGCCAGGCAGAGGCTATGCCCATCCGAAATTGGCGGGATGGGACATGGCGTGCTTCGCCCCCAGCAATGCAGAAGTCTGCTTTTGGGGTGGAGCTCAAGACCTCCAAAGCTGCTGGCAAGTCTCTGATGATAGTTAAAGCCTTGACAAGGGTTCGGCTAAGGAGCGACAGCACCGGGCAGAAGAGAAGGCTTTGGCACAGCAGGCTCTTTCTTGACGGGGCGCTGTCATGATTTCTCAAGAGGTATCTTCGTCGTCAACTTAATACGATGCAGTTGCTTTGAGCACCAGATCCATTCGCAGTTTCATGTTACTGTCATGGCTTGCTGCCTCGCCGCCTCTCTTCGGAGGCTGTTGACAGCCTGTACAAATTTGTGGAAGCTTTCGTCCCAGCAGATGAAGCTCCTCTGCATGTGCATCGGCTCACAGCGTGAATGTAGCATGCATAGACACAGGCTGAAAGGTGATTGAGTTGGTAGCCATCTTGAGAACCAGTACAAGTCGGTAATCGGTAACAGGAGTTGCCATCTTCATACAAGGCAGTCGTAGATGCTTTGCCCGCTGCTCCGGATGCCGCTGTTTGACCCCCAGCATCCTCTCAGTGCTGTCTCGCTTGAAAGCAAGATCTCCGCAATGCTTTGTGGGTGTCTGTGCAGCTGGATGTTCCTGGCATATCTCACTCCGGCAGTTGCTTCGACTTGTGGAATGTTGTTTGGCCGACCTCGCACACAGCGTCATAAGGCGTTTAAGCTTGGCAAAGTTGCAGACAGGCATGAGCTTGCAACAGGAAGAGAGGCTTAAAGCAACGATGTTGCTGCCGCAGAAGCTCGTTACAAGCATAGTTCCAGCACAGCTGCAAAGCGCAACAGTTCCGGTGCCGCCTGCATTCCTAAACCCACCGCGCCAAAAGACACTGTAATTAAATGCAAAACGGCCCCAAAGCCTGAATCCCTGTCAGCCGTCCAAGAGCCCTGAACTCTCGCCGTTGAGCCATGTCCCAACCTGCGGCGAAGGCCGTGCTATTGCGCCTTCGATGCATGGGGCAAACGGGGCTTGGATATAGCCTTAGCTTCGGATTAGGGTTTAGAGTGCCAGGACTTTCCATGCTTGTTGTACCTGCCAAGGTTTCGTGTTGACTGTTCCATGCTAGCTGTCTGAGCAGACCATGTCATCGATTCAATGTCTCAGGCTTTGGGCCATGGCTAGCAGCGAGACCTGTCCCAAGCCTGGTCATTTCCAAACTTGCCAAACGGAGCCTTGTCTGGGGGTTGGTTTGGTTCGAGGCAGGATTATTCCTCAGGGTTACTTCTATTGTCATAGTCACAGCATAAGATTACCCCAAACCCACACTCTATTGAAATTTCAGTCTTGGGATTCTTTCTACCGTTGTAGTATTCATTCTGATCTCATTCTTTTGAGATCCCAAACCCTATAAACCCAAAGCCCTGCGGGTTTTGAGTATGATGTTACCGTTTCAGAAGCTTGTGTGAGCGCTATTCTTGTCTCATTAAGCGTCGCTGCCTGCTGCGAGGACGTGGAGCTTGGCCAAGGAGTCGCTTCCACGCTGCCTCCACGGCCCGCAGCGAGCTGCTCCGCACATGGCCTCTGCGCCGAGGCACCGAGAAAGGTTTAGGGTTTAGGGTTAGGGGAGAGGGGCGAGGGTTTGCGGGCTGCAGAGTTTAGGGTTGAGGGGTTTGGAGTTCACAGTTCAGGGTTTGGGGTCTGTAGGGTTTAGCGTTTGAGGTTGAGGGTTTATAGGGATGATAGGGTGTAGGGTTTAACATGGAGGGCCGAGGGGTGACGTGAGTGAGTCATGTGACGTGTGCACACCAGCACACACGCATGAAGGCTGGCCTGACGTCCGGAGACTGTTGCCTCTCAACGTGCACTGAGTAAGCAGTTGGCAGTGGTTCGCCCTGATCCTCGCACTTCCACTTTCTCACTGCCCGAGACCAGAAACGATGCTCTTAGAGTTTTGCGAGTGTTAGCTGTTAGCTTTCCACAGTGATGTGATGGGGTTTGCAGTTTGTCAAAAGGACAAAGCGGAGGTTGACAGCTCCTGGCCGAGGTCCCACAGCAGGGGATGGCATCTATCTGAAGTGCTGCGATGCTCAAGCTGGCTCCCGGAGGCTTTCGCCCCTACAAATGGGGAGAAAAGGTGTAACGCCACTCGCTTGCAACGCAACACTTTTGGACCCTGGCCCCTGTTCTCGCCTAAGCGTAGTGTTGGTTGGGCCGGCCTAACTTCAAGGATCGATGACACCACGCTACAGTGGTCACTTGTCTGCGTCAGCACCAGGAATAAGCCAGAACTGCGCAAGGAGAGTCTTAGCTTCCCAGGTGTGCCGGTCGCATTCCTCAGATCTGGCCGAATCTCCAGGCATTTGTATCGCTTTCAATGCGGAGTTGCTCTGGTCCGACCGTTCCTGGGCAGGACACTCCGGTGGGGTCATTGAGAATATTCCAAACGTGGTCGACGCAGTGGCACAGCGAAGGCATCTGCTGGGATCGGTGAGATGTCTGCATTTCCTAAAGCCGGCCGGGGAGCCGCGCTTGTCCATGCACGGTCCTTTGCTTCTCACACTTGGCAGTGCCACCGAAACTGGAGTTGTAGGCCGACGTGCTGCCTGGACGGATCTTGTGGATTATGCGCCGCTTGGGAGCAATTCACTCCGTTGCGAAAAGTCGCGGCTTTCGACTATCTTGCCATACATGTAGACCGGGAGAACAAACACAGCAATGGCGATTCCTGATCCTGGTCTCTCTGAGCCGGTGTTTTCCACACGCCCGGGGCTGCGACTTTTCACTCATGCACTTGGTCTCAGGAAAGCCAACGGCCGGGCTCTCAGCTGTTGAACCTGCACTTTTTGGTCGTTGTGCGTGCCCTAGGTTAATTGCTGATCTTGATGTGCCCTGGGTGTGCTGGCTAGGCATCAAGATTCTGGTTGGCACGCCGGTGACCTGCATCGAAGCGGATGACGACACCGCTTGGAGTTACTTGCAGAGTACAAGGATTGCAGGGTTGCTGCTTCAACTTCACACAAGCCCGAAGATGATCGTAGCTGGCCCATCTGTTGGGAACTTCGGAAAGATATGCCGGTCCGTGGAATGCCATTGAAGCTCCGGAGGCCGTTGAGCATGTAACACAAGAGGAAGCCACGAGCTCTCGTCTAAGGTTGGACCAAGGAGTTGTTGAGCATGCTTGGCACGGAGCATGCCGCTCGGCTTGGGACCTTAGACCCCCAATGAACTGAAAACTCCGAAGACGTGGACCTGATCTGTTACTGAGCGATTGAAAGAGCTGTGACTTCTTTCCACCCTGCTGCCTGCATGGAGATCATCGGCCGATGTGAAAGCATCGAGTGGTTCTCAAGGTGATGGGACTAGCCGTCGGGAATGAGCTCGAGCTTCTGTATCAAAACGCTGCTCTGATGCAAAGGAGCCAGACATGCACTCAGGCACTCAGGGAGAGGAATATTGATCGAAGAAGCTTATCCTTGTCCTGGCCTTTCTGCATGACATGTCCCAGGCTGATTCAGAATGCATCCGACAGCTATGGTCGGGTGGCCGGCTGTGGAAAACGTTCCAGTCGCGCGTAACAGAGTTCGCACCCAGCCAGCATTCGAGATTGGACGGTCATGCGGTTCCCTGATTTGCTTGGCCTGATCCCCAGATTCCCCAGATAGCAGCAAAACTGAAGCTTGAAGAACAACCTTCCTCCCGCAGCTTGTACGCCCGAAGAAGCTGTGCCCAGCCTAGGACAACATGGGATTCTTGGTCGAATTCATCTTATGTGAGACTTTGCTTGTCGGAGTCCAGCAATGTCACTATGGTTCATGCTCATGGACCGTGTGAATCAAAGGTTTCTCGAGCATTCCAGTTCCAGCCTCAGTGACGATGGCGTTGAGCAGTGGCAGGGTGGTTCATGGTAGCCTGAGAGTACAGTAGGTGACATCGGTCTTCACTGCCAGTGTGCTGACAGGCTCCTGGTCACAAATTCGGGGAGTTTCGGATCCATTGCAGACGCCCGCAAGTCACCACCTAGACCACCGTGAGGCAGCGCAATCGTGCCGTTCACGGAGAAGCCTTCAGAAGCATTGGTGAACACCTTTCTCAGAAATGCCATCCGGAAGCAGCTTGCCTTCCAGTAAACGTCTGTGTGTTGGCCGTGCAACAGCGCTGCATCTAGCTGTGAGGTACGGCAAGCGCTATGCTTTCACCTTCAATGCACTTGGGTGTGTATTCAGATCTAGAGACTGTGTCTCAGCTCCAGCGAGTGATGTGACTGCACTTTCTGGTCAGGTTTACCCATATTTCGATCCGAACATCCACTTGAATCCTGGCACGGTGGACAAATGTAATCTCGACCTGCCTCGTGTTATTTGCTGGGACAAGCCGACCTGCCTGGGTCCGAACATCATGGCGACTCGTCTGAAAGTAAACAGCAGGCAACATCCGACAACAAAAGACTTCCCGCCTTGAGGCTTCAGCCCGCAAGCAGATGCACTACCTCACCAATCGCTGGGACGACTTGCTCGGAGCTCGGTGCTGTTGTGGCATCAGTGTGCATCGACAGCTGACAGGGTGTACTGACAGTGCAGTGAGCGACGCCCAATCGTCGGTTGATTGAGCAATGCCATCCTTATCGGCCTATCTCGTCTGCCTGAGGTTTTGGATAGGTGAAATCGGCTGGTCTTCACCCAAGTCGAGCAACCTGGGCACAGCGGCTTGGCCAAACGAAAGTTGTCTTCCCATGTTCGGCAAAGCACCGTGGCAGGGTTGTCTTTCGGGCCATTTCAGGCTTGAGGTGTGGGCTTTGTTGGTTCTGTGCAACCAAGAAAATGGCTGACTGCCCACAGCCACTCGGCACAGACTTGGCACCTGGAGGTTTCGTCATCACTGGACAGACCCTTGTGCGTGTTACCATTCACATCCGTGTAGCTTCGACACCACGGGCGATGAAATCATGCAACTGCCGAGGTTTTCATCTCTGAACACCTTCCAGACGTTCTATGAGTCTTGCATGCAGCAAGGTTCGCCTTTCGGCGCGTCTTCTTTGCTGGCAAGAAAGCTAGCACACGCCGCAGACTCTGCAGTGCGACTGTAATGTGACGCTTTTCTCAGAACGGCTTCCTCGAGTGGGACCTAACACTGCCCGGCGGTGTCCCTGCTCCGGACCATGTGCCTGGCTCTGGAGTTAGCTGCTTCCAAGGCTGAAGCTTACGTTCTCAGTCTGCCGGGGCTTTTCAGCTCAGATTTCCAGGACAACATTATGAGTTTCTGCTCTGACAGCTGCTTGTCGAGGGGACATCAGTGTGCGGCGGGTAATGCGTGAGCCTGCAAGATTGAGGGTGCCGTGCTGCACCGGTTGTACATAATCGGAGCTTCTCGCATCGAAACTGCTTCGACCAAGATCTTTTACTTCACGCTGCGCGATTCGCTGAACTTTGGGAAGCAGGTGCCGACGGCTGTCTTTTGATCGCCTCATGCATGTCTGCATATCACGTCAACTTTTACTCGTACTTGTGTCATTAATTTCGAGCCCGTCTTTTGGTGCGCCCTTTTCTGGCCAGCTTGAGAGGAGCACTTCGGCCTGCTGACCTCGTGCTACTCGCTCGCCGGCGCAAGTGAGCAACATTTTTTTCCTCAATAGCTGCGATGCCACGTAAGGTTGCTGCATATCCGCCATTTAGTATCTAGCGGTTTTACCGCCCACAGGCTGAACTGTTTGTGTTGTCGCTGCTTTTGATGCTCCCAGGTTTTTTTGTGTCGATGCTTTTTCTCCATGGAAATCAGAGAGAAATGGTCCTCCCACAGTCCGAACAAAAAAACAATGCATCATCAACGCTCCTTCGTCACAATTCTTTCGAGGCTCGGCTGCAAGATCGCCACTCCCAGCTTCCGGCCGCAGTCCTGCGCGCTGCCGGAACTGAAGAAGCCACCTTCCTGGCAGGCCGGAAGGAAGAGACTCTCACAGGGTTCAGATTCTGAGGCCTATGGGCAAAGCGGTGGCTGCGGAGAATGTCTGAGCTGTCAATGTAGACCATATGCCATATCAACGTATCACCCTCCGAAAGCTGTACCATGCAGATCAAGCGCGAGCTTCCTTGCACCCCCGGCAGGTGTGGGGCTTTGCGATACTGGGTGTACTGATGCTTGGATGGCACAAAGCGAGGCGTAGGGACCCCATCGAAGCGTAAGTTCAGCAGATGGGGCAGCTCTCAGGCTTGCGTTTTGCGTGGGCATCACATGCCTCTACGTGCGCTCACCGACCGTGCCCTCACTGCAAAGTGCGATTAGATCCCTGTTAGACCGTTTTTGATCGCTTCAAAGGCGTTGAGCTGAGGTGAAGCGATTCATACACGGAGATCCAAAGGAAAGCTCGAGGCGGCGGCTGCAGGCCATGGCTGAAAGTCTGAAAGTATCCGTGCTTCGCTCCAGAGCATACGGAGCCATGCGCAGCGTTCGCACAGGCCCCGCCGATCGCGGCCGAGGAAAGTGCCGGGGCTGCGTTTGGGATGCGTCTATTTTGCGCGGTCCTGTGTGCTGCCTCTGAGGCGACTCCTCGTCGGAGTGAGACCCTGGTAGACTTTTGGGCGACAGCTTGTCCTGCCAAGCGGGCTGCTGGTGACTCTGTGAGGGCCAGGAAACTGGCCTTTGCGAGTACCCTATCGGGCGCTGCAAAGCGCACCCACAAGGCCAGACGCCTGGGTTCGCCCTGGCCTTACAGAGGCCTATGCTATCCTTTATGCTTATATTTACGTGCCACACGAGCACTCAAGTTCGGAGTCCTGGTGCCTCCTTTACGGATCCGTCTCTGGACTTTACATGCCAGACAAGGTCAGGTGAGGAGGTCGTTTCTCTCACCATCTCTCATCTGAGGGTCTCTTGACGATGCTTTTTAGTTGCATCCTCTTTCAGCCTTTGCATCTCTTAGCTCTGAGAGATCTGAGTTTATAGGTTTAAGCCGCTACATGGCAACTCCCCCCGACTCCTTAGAGTCCCAGACGTCCCTCCCCCGCCTCACTCAGACTCCCGCTTTCGCTCCCCGCCGAGTTGAAGCGATGGCGCCAGGAGGCCCTCGAGGCCGAGGCCGCGAAAGCTGAAGAGCTTTGAGCGGTTTAGTAGTTTAGTACTATAGTACTATAGGTTCTTAAAAGAGCTTCTAAGCAAAGGCAAGGCAACGCTAAAGAAGGGCTCTCACCAAATCCTCGTTGCCAGCGCGCATGCGATGAGGACTTCTGGCTTTTGCCATCGCGGCATGGTCTTCCATCCAGGCAGGGTGTCCCGAAAGTTTGTCCAGACGAAATTGGCGTCTGCAAAACTCGGAGGCATCAGATTTTTTCAGGTTGGAGGATGTTGGAAGGTCTACACCGGGTTCAAAAAAGACGGCTTGGGAAGATCGCCGAAGCATCCGTACCTCCAGAAAGCAGAGGTCGCTAAGCGTCTGGGTCAAGACAGGCATTCGCTGCGGAGCACAAGGTGGTCAGTTTGAGCGAGGACAGGCGCACACCAGCTTGACTGTCTCGCGCCAAACAACGCAAAAACGCTCCGTGTCATGTGGTACGATGCACACCCGATGTTGTAACCCTCATTGCCTGCTGTCTGCGTAATGCTGACAGTCTACATGGGTGGTTGTCAAAATTAGGGTCCCTTTTTGGGTAGTCTAAATAATAGGTGCCGTATTTTTATAGGGACCCAAAAAGGGACCATAATGTTGACAACCACCCACATGGCAGGGTTCGCAAAAATTCAACACGTCCCGACCTGCTTTTTGGCGGAAGAGTTGAAGCACACCTTCTGCACTCCGCCAAGAGTTCCCGTGGGTGCCCGGGCTAGTTTCAAAGCCCAGCAGCAGGTCCATAGCCGCTGGATCTTGCAGTTGTTTTTGTCCATCTGCTCCCAATTGAAGTGGCCTCGTGACGAATTCTCGAAGCATCAGCTGCCCCCTCCTCTCGAGGCATCCCGCCTAGGCCCCTAGGCCGTCCAGCACAATTCGCATGTGGATGCTGCCTAATGCAGGAGACCTTCGCAAAGACGATCCAGCGAGGGCAGCGTGCGTTGGTAGCCTTCGTCACGCCCTGGCACCGCCCCAAGGGTACGGGGACGAGCCAGCAACGTGCGGTGACCGACTTCGCAATGCCGAGCTGCCGAGTCGATTGTGCGAAGATGTAGCGTAGTGGCATGTGCAAGCATCCTACTGGGTCCCAAGTCGCATGCGGAAGTCTTGGAACTTGTGACTTGTGCCTGCAATGTAGAATCCTTTTGCTGCCTCGTGTCGGCGCAGTGCCCCAGCTCGTCGTTCAGGTGCTTGGCCTGCCGGCTGTTGATGGCTGAGCTTGAAAAGCTGCACGAGGACTGCTCGACGTCCTGGTGTTGTCCACCGTAATGCGGGGTTGCTTCCCAGACTGTTTCCAGTGAACGCTCGGGCTCTGTAGTCAGGCTTAGTGTAAGACTCCAGGTGTCATTCCGGCGACTTTTTGCGTTTGTGCAGGCTTTGCAGCCTCAGGTTTTGGTGGCGCAGCGCTTCCCTCAGAAATCCGCATGGGGACGTTCACCCGCAGACATAGGCAATTCAGCTTTCGGCTGGACAAGGTGCGATGTCTCAAAGGAGACTGGGCTTGCAAACCTCTACAGCGCTTGGCGAACACCGCTTGTCCAAGACTCAGAGGATGCAGCTTGAGCTTGGCCAGGGTCATCTCAGAGCAACGTCGCCACTTCTCAACTCTGAGGTGGTCCTCTTTCCGGACACTGAGGTTTTGCTGCCTGGTCTGCAGGTGATCCCAGAAGTCATGTGTGTCAGCCGCTGCCACACCGCACTGTGTCGCAGTCTGCACAGGGGGTCGCGAAGTCTGGAGTTTTGTCTCTTTTCCACGCGGCCATCTGCAACCTGTGCACACGGCACTTGGCTCTCTTCGTTTGCACCCTGGTAGGTGATCTACGCCGGTCAGATGCACTACTCGTCACTGCTGAGCTTTGTGAATGCAGGGCTGGGACCCCAGGCACACCTGAGTCTAGTGCTATGCTCTGCCAAAGCATCCACCAGGCCGTGGCCCCCGCAGCTACGATCACCTGCAGACCTCGAGGAGGCTCGACAGGGTGCCGGGGCAGTTGGGAAAAAACAGCATGTTGGGGGTCGAAGACTGCGAAACCTTAGCACTGCGCAGGTGGTCTGGGAGAGCGGTCGTGCAGGAACCTTCGCCATGGCCTTGGTGTAGGAGTGCAATGTAGTATCAATGTACTGTACTAGATTATCAGGTGAACAACAACCCACCCCGCGCCCAGCTCCTGCCTCTGCTCAGGTCGGTTTTTTTCGTTCACCGGAAGCCGCTGGGCACTTGCAGGTCGACTGCTTTCTCCGTGGATCCAAGCGCCATGCTCTATGACTTTATGGGGTGGTTGTCCCCCTACTTGTACTGTTCTGGAGGACTTGTGGCCTCTGGACTGCCTGCGGCGCCACAATCGTGCCTTCACCTTTGCAAGGCAACTTCCCGAACAGACGAAGATCTTGACACGACGCTACTTACCAAGTGTGTTCCCGTGTCTGCCAGATGCACAGCAAGCGCCTTGCATGCAGTCGTATCTGATGGTGCCTGACGCTTCAACTGCACTATTTGGAGGTGGGCGAATGAGACGGACCGAAACAAATCGAGAGGAGAAGAGGCAGATCCGCCAAGGCTTCGTTCCTTTGTGAAGCTGTGTGCTGTGCAAGGAGCTTTGGCGCTGGGCGGGACTGGGTGCCCGAAAGGACCGTGCAGAGAAGATTCCAAGCCCGGCAACTAGGCTTTTCAGCTGCATGTGGTGTAGTTGATGCCAGGCGCTACGAATCAAGGAGGTTCAGGAGGGACAGCTGCTGAAGCAGGACGTGGAATGTAGAAAGAGGGCATCTGCATCTGCAGAACTACGGTGCACAGATACAACGTCTCGCGCTGCTTCAGATGCCTTCTGGCTACAGGGACGTAGGGCACGCGGGTGAGGGCATGCGTTTCGAGATTCCTGGTATCTTCAACCGGCTTGGATGGGCGCGACACTCTGCGAGCCTGCAGGAGATCGAATTGGACTCGAACACCGGGTCTGCAGACCTGTCGTTTGATGCTTAGTCTATGCTTCATCGGTGCCGCTGGAGGGTCAGCCTTAAGCCTGGTGATGTACCCTTGGACCCAGTGATGGAAGCCAAGGCCTGTGGAAGCTGTCGTATATGTCCGAGCAGACGAGGATGCGTGCCAGTTTGTCGGAATCCCAGGATACTGAGAAGGAGAGTAGGGTCTAGAATTAAGCAGTGGTCCGAGCAAAGATGAAGGCATTGCTTGCATCTGAGAGGCACCCTCCGACAAATATCTCATGTACCAGGCACGGTTTGCCGGAGGACACCTGACTCCAAACGTTGTGCCTCGGACTGGAGTGCAGGAAGGCGGCTCTTCTTCGTCTTCAGCGAGGCTTGGAAGGGCAGATCAGCCTTGATGCCGACTGCGGCCCACTTTGCGGTCGTCACAGCAGTGTCTTTGAAAAAGAAGACGGCCAGTGTCAGACAGGATCACACCCTCAAGCTGGAGGGAACGAGCCCCTCGGCGCAAAATTCATGCCGAGCAGGTGCAGGCATGAATTGCATGTGCTGGCGGCTCATGCAAGTGGGGATCTTTGGGCTGGTTGAAGCCCGTTGGCCTCAGGTAGATGCTTTCTGCGCTTGGTGTGAGCGCCAAGCTGGGGGCCTGGCATGGCCTGGCCGTGTTGGTTGGGACGGGCTTGGCATCATTGGAAGCACTAATCGAAACCATTAAACCCCCTTCATTAACCACAGTCTCAGACCATCATTGGAAGCCCTGCAGAAGCCGAGCCGACAGCAGAGAAGGTGCTGGGCCCTGTCGCCGTGTTCGATGCGCCGCGCGCCGCGGCGCTGGATGGCCTGGGCCTCAGACCAGCGCAGAGCCAGTTGGAGACCCTTGTTGTGGGCGACTCAGGAACTTTTGATTGGCTCCTACTCCTCTTCGCACCGAAGGATGTCACCGAGGACAGATTCATGGCCGGTCAGAGATGCAGTGACGCTGATTCGGCTTAGTCGGCTTGGGTTGGAGTCTCTTGATGTCACGAGGACCAGGAGAGCGAGGCCCAGAGTGATTTGTGCCGGAATGCGCAACGCTCACGGATGAGTTCTTCACACTGCCTAAGATCCGGCAACACTTTCTTCCATTGTTCTTGAAAGAATCTCTGCATCGCTTACGGTCCCGGATGCCCGCTGCTGTTGCGCCAGTCTGGCTTCCTCCGTGAGCGAAGACGCCTCGAACGCTTTACTTCAGCGGCCTGCGCGAAGGATGCTCTGCAAGCATGAAAACGGTTAAGACTTCTTCTCCGGAACGGGACTCAAGCGGGAGAATGATCGACAGTTGCAAGTACCGTCTAGCCCAGTTGTCGAGCTTAGGAGACTTGGTCAGTTTCCCGTTAATTGAACATCCAACTGCCTCTGTGAAGATAGGACCGGCGATATGGAGAGGCAGGAAGCAGCATGAGCAATACTTTTGTGCAGCACTCCTTCGCCTGCCTTGTCTGAAGCCGCTGCTGCACAGGTTCTGCCCGTGATTGTCCCATGGGGTGGTGAGGAGCGGTGCAGCATTATGGATAAGCTGCTTTCATCATCAGTGGTATGAGAGAGTCGTTCAGATTTTTGTCGCATTGCCGAGCAGCATGATTTCTAAACTGAGAGCCTTCGTCAACGTGCATTGCGAAAGTCTCCTCTCCGACAGCCATCTCCAGAATTCGTTGTCTCTGCATGTGGGAAAGAAGCCACCCACACCATTTTCGGATCTGGTTGTCCGGCGCAACTTTGGGCAGACGTGAATGTGGCAAGCTGATGCTGCACTGCCGCATAGCGCCTTTCAGCGCCGTGCTCATGGGTATCCTGCAGCCATCAGCAGCTGCCGCCGCGGGGCCCAATGGCAGCAGGCCTTCCATCTCCTCCAGGACAGAGGTGCTTTAATCAAGCATTGAGGATCTAGCAGCACACACGAGCTTCCGAACAGCGGTAGACTAGACTTGTGTTCGGAGATGACGAGCTACACGTAGGAGGCTGAAAGCGTCTCCGCCAAACTCTCCGTCTTCTCCTACACAGCCGCCATGAGTGTGTGCGAGAGGGCAGGGCAGTGGCAGAAAGGTTTGGAGATCCTTCAGCAGATGAAAACTGCGACGATTCAAGCAGATGTAGTCGTGTACAACGCCGCCATGAGCACCTGTGGACATGCTGGCCAGTGGGAGTGGTCAATGGCTCTTTTCAAGGAGCTTCAAGAGGAGGCTCTGCAGAGCAATGTGATCAGCTGCAACTCAGTGATCAGCGCTTGTGAAAGGGCTGGCAATTGGACGGCGGCTTTGGGGTGTTTTGAAGACTTGATTCTATCTCGGCTGCAAGCAGATGCCATCTCTTACAATTCGATGATCACAGCTCTTGCCGCCGCCTGGAGATGGCATCACGCCATGCAAATGCAACTTGTTTGCAGAGTCTCTTGACTTTTGTCAGTGACTCAAGCACGACACTGGGCCTTGGTCTCTCTTCCCGTCTATTTTTGAAACCATTTGAAACCTCACCTGAGCTTTGCGTGTGTCTTCCTCTAGGGTAGGGCTGCAGATGCTCGTAGGCACACAGGGCAGGCCGGACGTTGTGGGGTTTGAGGGTTTCTGGGGCTGGGAATCTGTTGCTGCCCCAAGCCTGAACATAGGTGTTGAAACATCCGTTTTGGAACCAGCAATTCCTGCAGTGCAGCTTTGCTCTGTTCCACTCGCTTTGACTTTCGCAGGCTGGTTGTTTAGGGGTTTTCTGCCTTTAGGGAATAAGGCCTCTTCAAGGAAGTACACCTACCCCCCTCCCCCTTGCTCCCCTAGCGGTCGCTATGAATCTAGGTTTCCTAGTTGCGGCTTGGGGGCCTTGTGCTTTGGCCTTAATTCGGAACCTTCAGGTTCATCCACAAGCACTCTTGGGAGCCTTAAGGGCACCAGCATAGAATAGTATAAGCTAGTATAGAATAGAGTTGGGCAGATACGTAAACTGGGCTGTGCAGCAGCTTCTGCCAACTTGACAGCATCATAGGATGCTGGACTCGCAAGCAAGGCTTGGACACGCTTTAAGAGTCCCAACTTTCTGTTTGCTACAAAGTTGCGAGCTCCAACAGCCTGGTCAGTCCTCTGCCTCACAACTTCAAGATTCCAGAATGAGCAACATGTGCATTGCAGGTTTGACGATCTGCAAAGTGGTCGAATTCGAGCAACAGTGGTCACCTGCAGTGCGGCCATGGCAGCCTGCGAGATGGCAGGCTGCTGGGAGGAGGCCCTCCAACTCTTCGATTTTCTCTTGAAGGAAAGTGTGCAGGCGAATCAGATCCTCGGCTTGCATCTTCAGTGACGGGGCAGTGTCTGTTTGACCCGGGAATATTCCGGATTCGGTCCCAACACCGAAGCATAATCCCAGGATCAGCTACAACTCTGCGATCAGTGTCTGTGAGACATGTGGGGCCTGGCATCATGCAATGCTACTGGCGACAGAGATGGGCAGCTGTGCTGTGGGATGCGATCAGATCACCTACAATTCTGTTGCACGGCAGTTTCATGCGGTAAGCCCCAGCCAGACCAACATCAAGAGTTACATTCCCCTAAAGCAGGCACAAACCAAGACAAGACACAGCTTATTGCCCACCTCGGGACACTTGCAGCACCCTCAGCACCGTCCTAGGCTCTCAGCGCTGCTCCTTGGCATCAGGCTGCCTCACTACTGTCTGAAGCTGCTGGACGGAGCCTGCGGGCCAGTGTCCCTTGCAACGGAAAGGCTGAGAAGGTTTTCTTGTGGGCAGAGAGGTTGCAAGACTGACAGCCAGAACTGAACATCTCGCCCGCAGGGCAACTTACTGCTTGTCCGTGTGAGGTGATTACGCTCAATGCATCTATCGATGTTTGTGGGGCGGCAGCGCAGTGGCAGCAGGCGCTTCGCTTGCTCGACTCGTCTGCTGGCCATGTTTTGGACGTGATCACCTACAATTCCACAGTGAGTGCAATGAGCAGTGTCAGTTGGGAATCGTCCTGTCTCCTGCTGGCCGCAATGCAGCTGCAAATGCAAAGCGACATCGTCGGTTACACGGCGGCCATTAGTTCCTGCGAGGAGGCCAATCTCTGGTGCCATGCCGCTTTCTTACTTGCAGACATGGCGAAACAGAAGACCAGGGTGGACAGTCTGTCAGTGAGCCTGGTCGTTGGCGCCTTTGAGAAAGACGCCAGCTGGCAGCAAACTCTATCTTTGCTGCACGATCAACGGACACAGCTTGTGGCCGTGAATATCCTCACCTACAACCTTGTCATGGCGACCTGCCTTGATGCTTCGGAGTGGCAACGTGTGCTGGCATTGTTTCGGACACTCAGGGGTGAGACCGTCCGCGCGAATGCGATCACATACAGCTTCTGTGTCGAGGCATGTGACAATGGAGGGCACCTGAAGGGCCAGGACTCTCCGGTGTTCTCCCGCGACCTTCACTCTGCAGGCTTTGAGGCTATGTCGGCTATGCGGCAGCTGCAGAAGAAATGGCAACAATCTTGCACTTTACTGTATCAAGGGAATCTGAAGTCAGTGCTGTGATCACCAGGACATTCTGGCTTTTCGGGCCTCTTTCGGCCTCGGACCGCAGGTCGGTGCCTTAGGGTCTTCCAGACTGCGGCAGCCTGCGGCAGCCCGCAGCCTTGCATGCTTGGGGCTGTAAATGTAAGTCTCATGAAACCAGGACCCTGCTCTTCCACTACCGCGGCAGGGAGAAGGCTCGAGCATCGGCAGTACTGCAGTAGGACCCATAATCACAGAGCCTCACAGGGCACGCCCATCTTTCCTTCCTGACGCACTGGTTGACATGCCTGCAAGGCGGAGACTTGAGGCGCGTGGTGCGGTTGTATCTGTGTTCTACATCAGAATTCTCAATGACTCGTATTGCTTTTTAGGCTTTGCAGCCTGCCAATGTACATGTTTTTCTTTGCGGCAGACGGGTAGCGTGAGATGTGGAGAGGCCACGCAGGCTCTGGATTAAAATTAGATCATGCTACGTACTGACATCGCCAGTCGTGCTTCGTCCGCTGCAAGTTGGCAGCTGGCGATTGCACGATATTATAATATCGTCGGTGCCGTCATATCCCAGTTCTAGTCCTTGTTCTTACGGACCCCTTCCAAAAGCACTGCGCCACAGGACAGGTTGCCGTGCACTGCAAGATGCCGACACCGAGGACACCGAGGTAAGTGCCCGGGATTTGGCGTGCTATGTCACAGAAAGCCCTGTACAAAATGTTAAATCTCGCATGGAACCCCGAAATGATGATGCTGCTGCTGCTGATAAAAAGAGCCAGTAAGAAGACAGCACGGTGAAGGCGATGAACATGAGTTTGAACTGTCAGCTTGTCATCATTGTCGTCATCATCGTCACCATCAGCAGCACCATCATCATCATCATCATCACCATCATCATCATCATCGTCATCACCAGCTTCATCATAAGCATTGAATCATAAGCATCACCACCATAACTGCCATCAGCACGATCAGCACCATCACCACCGTCACGATCATCGTGTTGGTACGCGGGGCTTGCAATCTCCTTCTAGAATCCATGGTGCAACAGGGTGGATAGCCCCAGTCTGACATGCCCGTTCTCACAGATGTGTGTCTTCGTGTACGAAGGTCATCTAATCAGTACCTCGTTTGTCTCTAAAGGTGTAGACAATCAGTAAACAACTCATGAGGAATATACAGATAGTCTAATCAAAAGGCACGCATGCAAACGGTCATAAAGAGTAACAGTGTATGTTTAGTTAAGTCTACAGCCGTATACAGGTACGTAAATAAGCACATACACGTCCGTCTACGCATTCATGCATCCATGCATCCAGGCGTCGGTGCATACATCCATTTATCATATCCATCCATCCGTGCATGCGTTCAGATAGGTAAGTACCTAGGCAGGCAGGCAGGCGGGCGGGCTGGCTGGCTGGCAGCTAGACAGGCAGGGAGGGAGGTAGGGTAAATAGCTAGACAGAGTTAAAGCAGGCGACGGTGCAAGATCTTGTGAGGCTACGTTTCGATTACAAAGCGCATGTATATCCTAAAACCCTTAAAGCTCCCTAATTACCAATCTCAAAGCCACATACCCGAGCGTACCGAAGCCCTGAAGCTCCAACCACCCCCGAGGTCCCAAGATCCCTAAACCCGAAACCCCATGCTCGCTAACCCAGCCTGACCGTCGACGGCGGCTGGTCCTCTTTGCCACCTCGCTCTTCAATACGCGCACACGAAGGAAGAAACGGGGGTTGGGTTCCTTCCTTGTAGATTGATTTCTGTTCGATATCCGGGAGGTTTTCGTCGATGACTTAAAGCTCGGACGAAGTCTTGCTTCCAGCAAACCCATATGCTCATGACTCATTACCACATGTCCTCCTTGAGAGTCGTTGAGCAGCCACCGTCATCCGGCAGCACCTTTGAAGTCATATTTTGCACAGGAAATATCCAGCTCCTGGTGGCGCAGGCCATATAGTCTTGTGGTCGCAATTCCTGTCAACTAGCTTCTCTTGTCTGAGTCGAGATGTACTGTGTTGGTAAGGGTAGTTTGCGAGAGATCTGCAAGGAGCCCATGTTGCTCCGCGCTGTGGCAACAAAGTATATATGTGTTCGGAATGCATAGTAGAGTATGGATGCTCTGCAACATGCTGGAAATCCGACACTTTTTCGGCGCTCGGATCTATCGTCCACTTCCCAGCCGTGCCTTGCAGGTTGGTGCCCGGGCGATGAGCTCGCCCTTTGCCTCTTCACGGATGCTGTCCTGGACTGCTGAGCGTTTTCCACCGCCCAATCACACCTTGCCTTGACTCGCTGCTTGCCTTGCAGAGGACGGGAAGGTTTTGCCTCAGATTCGCTCCACGAAGAGGCCGTGAAGTTCCTTCTGCTTGTGTGCAGAGAGATGGACGTTGGCAGACGCTCCCAGTGTGTGGCAGGTTTCCAGAGCCTGATGTCGCTTCGCCAGGAGTGCGGACCTCAGTCGTCCACTTGGCAAGTATCATCATTGTTGGTTTGCGAGTCAAGGCTGTGAGAGCCTACTTCAATTTAAGCTTCACTCGTCTAACCCAGAACATCCTGTCATCTCTGGTTTCTCTCAGTGAAAGGTGAAGGAGCTCTTCGGCTCCTCCGTGGAGGTGGAGCTGCTCCAAGCCGTTGCGCAGCGCCGAGCCGAGGCCCGGGGAGTTCAGCGGCACAAAGCCAAGGCCTACTTCTAGATTCTAGAGGCTACTTAGCTACTTAAGTGGTGTGGGTGTGGTCTAAAGAACGGCTGCTTTTGGAGGTGCTAATGCTCGTTTATGCACCGTTCTGCAGTCATTCGTCGCAGACTCAGACGCTGATGCTAGTTGCAAGGGCTCTTGTCATGGCCACCGCCAGATCCCAGGCTACATTTTTTCGCACTTTGGCGACAAGTCACCGATGCGATGCATGCGATGACAGGCTCATCGCCGGCGTTGCATGCTTGACGACCTCGTAGATGTAGGGAGGGTTGGCGGCCTCAGCATTTGCACTGCTTTCGCAAGGTCCGTCCCTCAATGCCTCTGCGCCGGCCGGGTGCCTGCCAACAAACATGGCTGTCATGTCTTACACGCCATCCAAGGATTCGAACCCCGTTTCTTTATCAGTTGTGTTCAGGTCCTTCAGATGGCGCAGATGGACGGTATGCAGAACGAGTCGTCCCAGCCTACCGATTATGCGAGGGATGGCACGAGCTTTTCCAGTACCGGCGGGGCTTTGTGACTGGGACGATGGTGGCAGCTCTTGCACCCTTCGCGGCAGGCATCCGGCACTACCGCCCATTCGGCAGCTGCGGCCTTAATTGAGCAAACCTGATCAACAGGGCAAGCCATGCAAGCCTTGCTGCCTTGACAGAACCAGGTTCCCAACCTTGCTTCTCTGCCTTCCAAAGGCTGGGCGGATGGGCTTGTGGATTGCACTTCTCGACCGCCTCTCCACGAGCATCATGTAGCTTGGGGTGAGAAGTCATCGAAACAGAGACACCGTAGGTTAGCAGAAGGCTTTAATGGCAAGCCTGTGCTGACAAAGTTGGCACCAGGATCGCGAGGCTCATGTCGGCAGTAGCCCTGCCTCAATGACAGGAGGCTGGAGCAGCGGACGCACTCAGCCTGCCACTGAGCATGGCATACTGTCTCGGTAGTCTACACGAAGTATTCTGCTAACGACATAGACCATTTGGACTTCGTAGCCGGTTGCCAGTCGTTTGCCCTGCAGTCCCGACCAAGAGTGTTTCTCGTACGGAGCATGATCTTGGACACTTTTGCGCGGGGGTTGCAGCTGAGCGATGAGGCCTTGAACTTTTGTGAGGGCCAGTGTGCAGGAGCAGCCACTCTGGACTTGTGGCATCCAACTTCTCTTGACTTCGTGTCAGGCTTCACGCGTGCAGCTGCTGTTGTGAAAGCCTTGTAAGGTTCAGATGTAGTCTTCAAGCAGTACCAGGGCCCTGGAAACTTGGCAGCCCTGCTCTCATTCGGACACTCATTTCAGGATTCTGTTTCTTTGCTCCTTCCTTTCAAGGCCATTCTGTCCTGGATCTCCAGAAACTCGGTGGAAGCCCCGGCATGCGTCCGTGATTGTAAAACCACAGTCGCAACTATAATACTCAACACCAGACTCGGCAATATAACAAAGCCGTCAGTAAGTAATGCAAAATCCTTTTCCCTGAACAACCCTACCCAAAGCCCTAAGATCGACACCCTGGAAACCCTTTAGAGATTTCCCTGAGTCCGATGCACTCAGGCTGTGGCTCCGCGTGTGGTTGGGGCCGCTTGGACATGAGCGGCGACCACCAAGAACTGCGGTTTAGGGTTTATAATAGGGTCAGGTCTGATGATTTAGGGGTTAGGGGGTTTCGGGTTTTAGAGTTTTAGGGTTTAGGGTTGTTAGGGTTTGGCTTTTTCTTTCAAAACTGTAGCAGAATCCCCATGGACCATGGACTTCTGCCATGCTGAGGTTGAAGGTCTCAGCTGAATCGCGACCCAGGGTCTTCTCGTTGTACCTGTTGACAGCTTAGCTCCTCCTGACAGCCGGAACTGTTGTGCCTGCCTAGTTTCATTCCGGATCCAGTCTTGCACTGAATTCGGCGGCTCCAAGAACCCGACGGGCTCTCTGATGGACATCAAATGAAGCTATCAGAATGTGCTAGCAGGTGCACCCTGTTCAGAGGCCCGGCTGGTCGGGAGCATTTCCCCGAGGCTTTCCGCGAGCGAATGCGCTTCGTTTCCATTTTTCTGCCTTGCAGAAGCACCCGAGACGCAGAACAACAGTAACAGTTATACCGACAACAACAATGATCGCTAGTAGTGTTGTCAGTCTTGTTATTGTCAGTCTTAGTGCTCTTCGTGTTATCTCTACCTCTTGTACCATCTATCTTTTGTACCCTCATGGATGCTGTTACCACTAGTCTTCTTATTACTAGTACTATTGCTATTCTGGTTTTTGTCGGTCGTTTCAATGTTATTGCCCTTGCTATGATTGCCATTCGTGACATCCTCGTCACCGCTACCAGCAGTGTTGTTGCATTTTGATTATCAGTAGGACCGATATGTTCATCACTAGCGTGGTCATTACTCAATATATTGCTATTGCTGTGATTCTAATCACTGTCATCTGTTGTTGTCATGACCATCCGCTAACATCAGGACAACAAGGCATCCGGCCAGTGCGTGAATCAAGGTTTATTGGGGCAGTGCCTTGGTGGGCCGTCTCTCGCTCAATACCGCAGCGACAAGAAAAGCTCGGGGGATCGCCTGACGGTAGTTTTCTGTAGCCCCATCAGTCTTAGGTGAGGCTACTCTTCACTTCACCATTTATGGGGCACTTTCATCGCTCCCCTGTTTGGAAGGTCTCGATGCTTGGACCCAGACGTGCTGATGGCTTGACTCTGGCTCCAGCCTTCCAGGTACCGGCGCTGGTGGCTTGAAGGGGCTTTTGGAAGCGTACTTGTATCACTGAATCCTGTGTAAGGGCTGTGACGTGGGGTAAAGGTGCTTCAGACGGGCTTTGAAGACGGCAGTGTGGCCTTGAGCAAAGCCATCTTAGACGTCTCAGTCGCCGCCTCGCGTAAAGCTCGAATATCAGAGGACGGCGATACCAAGCCTGAAAAGAGAGTTTGAACTGCTGTCTATCGGACTTCGATCAAATTGGAGAGGCCGAACCGAATGCGAAGTGGAACTCGTGCTGACGCCTGCAGGACCACTTGGTGGAGAGCTTGAGCAACTCGGAGCTCATTCCTCTTCTGGTGCCTCCGCCGCCGGGAAGCAGAATTTTCGGAGTCATTTGAAACAGAGGATTGGTGACTGCTTTAGCTATGTGCCCAGCTTTATCAGCGTTAGTCTGTGTTTGTGGCGCGAAGAAGCAAGACTTGCTTTGAGTGAAGCACCTGCGCCAACAGCCCCATGGAATGACACGGCCGCGCAGATTGGTCACCAGCCGACCGCTATTGCAACGACAAAAAGACCTGCCATTAATGTAGTAGTGTGAGATGCTGCCAGGCAGGCAGGTAGGCCGTGAGCAAATTGAAGTCATGGCTGAAGCCATGGCCTACGATGATGCGACCTCGCCTTCAGGCAAGAATGTTGAAGCTCCCGTGACTCCACAAAATTCACTCCTTGATAACTTGTGACTTCGCGAGGCCGTGACAGACGGCTAGTCCTGCAGCGCAGGATGCAGAGGCCAGCCTAAGCCGCAGCAGAACACCGGACTTCTGGGTCGCGCAGCAGCCGTGTGCAGGGCGATGACACAGCTTACGCCACAAGTCAAAGGCATCCAGTCCAGGCCTTAGTTGAGCATGCGATCATCACGAAAGTTTTGGCAGAAGCCTTTTCTGAAAGCTGCAAGCGCCAGGCGCCACTACGGCGGAGACTTCGCCTTCGTTGGTGCAGCGTACGTCCTACGAGTGCACAAAGGACCAAGCCATGAGCAGCACATTCTTTTCACGGTGTGTGTTCCTCATTTTTTGCAGGAGCTGGTCCTCTGCAGTGGCTGCTGGAGCCTTAAAGTCCCTGCTGGAGTTCTTCCAGCTCAGACCTGCCTTGATGAGGAACAGCCTGACGCAAAGGCCCCCCCGCGGGCGGGCGGGGGGGNGGGGGGGGGGGGGGGGGGGGGGGGGAGCAATCGTGCGCGTGCCTTTTCTTAAAAGTCATTGACCTGGATCTCGAGATTGCAGATGTGACGTGCTTCTGTCCGTGATGCATTGAGCTTCTGCATGAGTGGTAAACCTGGTCAAAACGGCTGCAATTCAAGAGACCAGCTTGCCCGCTGCTGCGGGTCACTTCCAACAAGACGGCATCTCGCCCCGTGAGCATCCTCTCGCACGAAAGCACCTGCGCCTATGGAGCGATGTCCGTGCCTGGCCATAGCGCTGCCGCAAACCATCCGGCAACCACAGCAGATGGAGGCCTGTGGTGGGTGGCATCGCTCTAGGCCCAGGATTTTGTTGATAAAATCGGATTGTACTCAGATGCACCGCAATGGCTGGTGGACTCTGCTCGCGGATCCGCTGCAGCCCGAAGAGGCCCGACGATCTGCTTTCCAGCTTCACTGCATTCAGAGAGATCTCAACACACCTTCAAGAGAAGGTGACCCCCAATAATCAGAAATGAACGTTTTTTTATAACAGGGGAAAAGTCATGCTAAATGCATGCCGCAGGCCGCACACCCAAAAAAAGCAGTCACTCTGGAACACCTTGGCTTGAGCCAAGGAGAGCCAGCTCGCTATTCCCGAAACTAAAGATGCTTCGGGAAAGCGGGAAAAACGAGGAGCCTTAGAGTCCGGGTCCCATTCCGGATACCGAAGGCAACGACCCGAAATGCGTATTAGCCTGAAACACCCGCATCCAAAGAAGTTGTTGACCTGACACTAGACCGGAGCTATCTGGAGGGAGATTTCCCATGATCGAGAATCCCACATTGTCTGCATGTCGCCGACGACGAACAAGGCTTTCGGCAAAGCACAGAACACTGGCCTGGATTGCGTTCTGTACTCCTTCCGTGCCTGCACAGGCCTAACAGCAAGGGCAGCAATTGCTACGTCTGGAAAGACGTTGTGACAAAGCCAGATACTACTTCTTACAGCCTTACTCGTCAAGTCTTTGCACAGCCGTCGCCACGAGTCGAAATCTGCAAACAGAGGAGCAGCAGGAATGGAAAAGACGTTTTTTCGAAGGAAAGTCCAGGCTGCTTGTGCTGAATGTGCTGTTGTCCATGCTTCCGCTCTCGCCAGCTGCAGCTGCCAGGAAAGCTTGCGCGAAGCTCCTCCAGCCGGTTCCTGGCCGTATTGAGCCACTATCTGGAGCTCCACTTTGGCCATCCCGCGCTGTTAACCAAGGGCCGGCGGCAGGACTCAAGTTGAGTTGAAGGTTCTTTGTACGGTCAAAAGACAGAAGAAGCTGGCTGTCGCGCTGCAGGAAGCCTTCAATGTTGCCGGAAATGCAGTGGCGCAGTCCCGCTTCTTGTCTGAAGTGGACAGGGTGGAGGTGCATGGTATTGCTTGTAAAGCTAGGTTGGACGACGACTTGTCGATGTAAGTTTACAGACACCTTCCGCATGCAGCACGCTCAGGTTCGCAGTCAACTCTGGAGGAACTGCATCCATGTGGTGTCGCGCGAGGGATATATCCGGCTTGAGTCTGTTGCTGCTTGTACACAGTGACATTCAGACTCTCACTGAGCTGTTTCGTTTCTGTTTCTGCAGGCATGTCCTTGGAGTTTTGCCACAGTGACAGGACATGCTGGAGGAGGACGAGGAAGGTCCAGCGAGAAGCGATTCATATACTCGCATTGTCCTGGCTGTCGCACCTCAGCTTGCTTACGGCTCGCGGCTCATGGTTCTGCGTCACTTTTTCAGCTCCTCGGAAAGCCCCTGCCCATTCGTTACTGCCTTCGCCAAATTTGTTCTGCAGCTTCGTGCTGGATCTGGGTCGGGTCTTGAGCCCTTATTTGAGTGAAGTTCACTTTTTTTGCCGCCGACTGGCAGCGGCCCGCGGTGAGAGAGGTTACAGAGTCGAGATTCTGAGCTTCTCAGTTTGGGCCTTGGGCCCGGTTTTTTCACCACTCCCTGCACTCCCTGAGTTCTTTGCTAGTCCCGCTCTCCCTCTTTCCCTCTCCTTTCTCTTTCTTGCAAAGACAGAGGTGATCCGTTCCCATAGCTCCTGGGTTCAGGATGGCTTCGAGTGAGGATGTATAGGGCTTGTGGGGGTTTACTCCACAAAGAAGAAGCCGGTTGCCTGAACTTGAACAGCAGTTGTTTTTCAGCTGGAAAGGGGCGGCAACTGCAGGACAGTGCCGCTCGCGGTGCTGTTTTGGGGTGACCTTTGTGCCGCCCAGGGCAGCTTCCTGACATCCTCGGACATCCTGGCAGTGCAGCAGAGCAGTGGCTTCAAGATGGAGCGCTTTCAAGACCTGTGAGTCGCTTGTGATTTGGAGGGAAAGGGTTGTGGCTGCTGTCGTCACTTTGTGCGGCTAGGCCAACGCTTCATGAAGTCGCACGGCCACATTGATTTAGTTCGGTGCACTTTGGAGTCAAAGTCTTCATAGCAACTCGTAGGATGTGGAATGTCGCGATGTACGTACGTCAGTCAAACTGCCTCCGGCCTTGTCTTGCTTTTTTTTTGCTTTTTGCCAGCATTGTTTCGAAGACTTCGGGCTTACAGACTGGTTCGTTGGCGCCTGGGCCTAGGCCTTGTGCCAGCTGCAGGGTTCACGTCTTGGCTTCTCCGCACCTGCCACTTCTGACCTCTTGCGGGGTCGCAGCTAACTATTACTAGGAGTTGCAACGAAGTGCAAGTCCGAGCCGGCAACAGACGGGATGCAATGCCCGTTTTTCTTCGGCCCCACAGTAAGAAGGCGGAGAAAGAGCTAATTCACCATCCTGCTATCTCAACTCCTGACAGTGTGGTGTTTTCAAGCCTCGCAGGTGGCTTCCATAAATTGGTGAGACGACTGCAGAACTGAGCAAGATCAGGAGCTCCCTACCAAGTCCTGTGTGACTGGACCTTGGAAGTCACCGGCTTACGTAGTCGCCAAGAAAGAAAGCGTGCACGACGACGGCCTCCCGAAAGGAGGAAACAGCAGGAAACATGGACGATGGTGAGTTGGTCAGTTGGTGCTATCGTGGCTCCGCGAACTGTTGCGCTTAACGGTCATAGTTGTTTCCACTGCATAGGTTGAGCAGCTTGCCAAGACGGGTTTCGCGGGTGGGTGATTTTTAAATGTTTAAAGGAATGAGAACAGCGCACCCAGGATTCGATTTGTTTTTACAGCTTGTTGATTTCAGGTTCGCTCGACTGACTGCATCCCTTTCCTCAACTTGTTAAGACCGGAAAGGAGCCCCGCCCGGAGACAGCATCCGAGCTGCTGGCCAACCAGGTGCTCTGCTCGGTGCGAAAGTGCTCCAAATCCCCAACTCCCTCGGCTTCGGCTGTGCTCAGGACCTCCTCGTGCGCTCGCTCCGAGACCCGGCCACCTGCTCAGCTTCGGGCACTGTGGGCCGACTGCGGGGAATCACATCGTCCAAGGCCTGGCTGGGGACGCAGGACGAAGAGAGGCGCCGGACAGAGCCGTCAGTTGCCTTCACTGATCCGCGACGAAGAGATGATGCCGAGTTCACTTGTGTCAACTGCAGGTTGAACGAGGATTCCACTCTCGAGGTTTGGCCCCGAGCGTAGCGTCTTGTGACCTCGCCTAGACAGAAATCACATGCATAGGAATGGGGCTCGGCTCCATGGCAGAAAACAGCTAGTTGGGTGGGGGGCCTTGAAGCCATGGATGCTTTGCGTCTTTGAGCCTCGCCCGAGTATGCAAGGCGCCAGTCAGTAAGGCTTTAAGGTGACCAGACTGGTGAAATGGAGTGAATTAGTAAGTGACAGTAAGTGGAGACATGGCTTCCAGAGGGCCATCACGGAAGCATGTGTCTGCGCGAGACGGTGAAGGCAACATGGGGAGTGAGGAAGTCAAGAACTTGCCTTGGCAGGATGCACTTGACTTCCTTTACAAGCTAGTGGATACACGCATCTCTGCTGGGATAGCCACCTACAGCAGTGCGATTGCTGCCTGCAGCCGCTCAGGGAAGTGGGATGCTGCAATCTTCATCCTGCTCGACATGCATGCGCGACGAATGACACCCGATGTGTACAGCTACACAAGCGCAATAGCCGCCTGTGACAGAGGTGGTGGCCGTGGTGGCCTCTGGGAAGTCGCCTTACAGCTCTTCGCTCAAATCGCTGCTTCAAGCTCCGAAGCCACCCAGGTCACTTACAGCAGCGCAATCAGTGCCTGTGGTAGAGCCCGGAAGTGGCAGGTGGCACTGACCCTCCTTGCAGAGGTCCTTGTCTCAAGGTGTGTGTTGAATCAGATTACCTACAACTGCGCCATTAGCGCATGTGAGAAATCTGGGCAGTGGCAGTTGGCACTGGTGATTCTGAAAGACATGCAACAGACCAGAGCCGATCCAGATGTCATCAGCTTCAACAGCACCATCAGCGCGTGCGAGAAGGGTAATGACTGGGAGACTGCTCTGCATTTGCTAGCATGCGTACACGATGCACAGCTGGTCCCGGACCAAGTCAGCATCAGCAGCGCGATCAGTGCCTGTGAAAAGTGTGGCCAGTGGCAGGCTGCACTGCACCTTTTCAATGGGGCCAGCGCTGCACATACCCAGCCGGACATCATCACCTTCAACAGTACCATCAGCGCTGCGGAGAAGGCAGCCCAGTGGCGAGTGGCACTGGACTTGCTCACACTTCTCTTTCAGAGCATGGCTCTACCCAACAGCATAAGCTACGGCAGTGCTATCAGTGCGTGTGAGAAGGCCGGGAAGTGGCGTCTTGCCTTGAGCCTCTTCTCCCAAATGCCATCAGTGAAAGCAAGTCAGAATACGATTTGCTACAGTGGTGCGATCAGTGCTTGTGAGAAGTGTGGTCAGTGGCAGATGGCGGGGCATCTGTTAGCAGCAATGAGGACCTCGGAGGTGGAACAGGATGTGATTACTTTGAACAGCACCGTCAGTGCCTTTGAAAAAGGCGGGCGTTGGCGGCTTGTGTTTCAGATGCTTGAGTGGATGTCGAGAACATGGACCCGGGCAAACAAGGTCACTTATAGCAGTGCAATCAGTGCATGTGCGAGCGGCGACAGCTGCTGGCAGACAGCTTTGGGTTGGCTGTCCTGCATGTGTTGTGCCAAGTCTCGACCCAATGAAGTCAGCCTCAATAGTGCCATTGCTGCTGTGGAGAAGGGTGGGCATTGGCAAGCTGCAGCTGGCATTTTATCGAGGATGTCAGCGGCTCGTGCCGTGCCAAATGACATCAGCTTCAGCACTGTCATCAGCAGTTGCCACAAAGCAGCTGTGCTGTCAGTTAATGCATGACTCTTCCTCGAAGGAAGCAATCGTCAAAGCCCTGTAGAATTAGCCAGGCATGTCTGGGTTCCCACAGCGGTTGTGCTGGAAACCCTGAGAATTGGAGGAGCATCGGAGCCGAGGGAATGGAGAAAAGCAGCGGTTCCTGGTCGCAGCATGTACGGGTGCACGGAGTTGACAGTATGAGTCAGCATGATCACAGAAATTCGCAGTGCCTTGTCAGGAAGACAGGACGGGACATCCTTTGGTTTAGGGCTCTTTCAATCCGATTTTCCTGTCTTACGAGAGGGTGTACTTGCAATCCGTCCGTCCAAGAGCAGAAAAACTATGCTGGTGAGTGAGGACAGAGCATCCTCTTTTGCCCGACGGTGTCTCGCTCTGTGCCGCGTGTGTCGGATATTCACTGATGATTCTTTGGTCATGTCCTGCTTCTCTCATGCCATGCTCTTCCCTAGCAGGTACTGGCGAAGCCTTGTCCCCTGAACTTCAGGCAGGACCAGCTTAACACTTGCTTGGCCCAAATCAAACCCTTCACGTGGCGCAGGTTGCCATTTCCGACATCGCTGCTGAACTCTCCTTACAGGCCTTGCAAAATCCTTTTCGAGCTGGTTGAAGCAGTGTTGAGACTTTAGTGATTTCTGGATCATGGCCCAGAGCATCTGGCCAAGTAGATCTAGTAGTCGGCGGAAGTCAGATTCAGTGGAGCGCGGCTTCCCTGAATCCCGGTTTTCTGCCTCGTCCGAGCGATCGCTTCACCAGGTGCCCTTTAGCGCAGCTGACTTGACACGGGTGCCGCAGCTCATGTTCACGGACAGACGATTTTGTAGAGCCGGTGAAGCCGACGGTTTCCTCGCACTTCACGTCGTTCTTGTTGCTCAGGGTCTCAGCCCCGGGTTTCTCAGCGAAGATTCTGACATCGTGGAGCCGCATCGCAGCTTGGGCCCCGGAGAATGGGATCTTGTACCGGTTACGGCGACATGCGTCAATCCCCTTTCATGGGGGGGTTCCAAGTTTTTTGTGGTTTCTGCGTCAACTGGGTAGCTTGGGACAAACACATCTGGAAGTCTCTCACTGCGTCTGGAGATGTTCCGCAAAGGCCTCCGGCATTCTCCGAGACATCGAAGCCGCAAAGGCTCGGGCTGCTTTTGCATCCTTGGGTACGGGTAGGGCAGCATCCGAGTGTTTACCAAGCACGAAGTTCATGCTCAGGGCGCAAGAAAGGAGATCGGCCCATGCTGCCGGCCCGAGCACTTAGAGGACCGATTGTGTCAAAGCTGTTGGCTTCTGGCTACAAAGGTAGGAGCTCAACTGGCTGTTTGCTTTGGTTTTGTCTGCTGCCATCTGTGCCGTGAGGAGACTCACAGAACCTGGAAAGCTCTCCCGATGAATCGGACGGTGGCTCGTTAAAGGAAATTCAGTGCTTGCCGTGCTTCTTGCAAAACTCAGCATGGAGGAAAAAAGCTCCGGCGAGTCGCCAGCACTTGAGCCGAGGCACGCCAAGCGCAAGCGGCGGCAAGAGCAGCCGGAGATTGCACCGCAAGAAGACGAAGGATCTTCCCGAAGCTGGCGAGGGAGCCAGCGACGGCTCTAGAGCTGCCGGCTTCGAATCCAAAGGCGTGGTACCAATCTTATGTCAGAGTCGGGACGGCAATGCCGGTGTATGCCGGTCAGTTGCCTTTTGCGTGNGGGAGCCAGCGACGGCTCTAGAGCTGCCGGCTTCGAATCCAAAGGCGTGGTACCAATCTTATGTCAGAGTCGGGACGGCAATGCCGGTGTATGCCGGTCAGTTGCCTTTTGCGTGCACGCGTCCTGTGAGGCAGCTCGCGGAATGTCGACAGCCCCTTCCATGAACCGGACAGCAGCTTGGTTTGGTGTTAAGTTTCTGTTGGAAATGTTGCCGGCGCAAGACCGAGCTTACCAGGCTTACCCTTTTTGCTTTCGATCTTGTTTTGCTACAAGTGGCGGACTGAAGAGCGAAGTTTGTGAATGTGTTCTGTGTGTTCATGCTTCNCCGGTGTATGCCGGTCAGTTGCCTTTTGCGTGCACGTGTCCTGTGAGGCAGCTCGCGGAATGTCGACAGCCCCTTCCATGAACCGGACAGCAGCTTGGTTTGGTGTTAAGTTTCTGTTGGACATGTTGCCGGCGCAAGACCGAGCTTACCAGGCTTACCCTTTTTGCTTTCGATCTTGTTTTGCTACAAGTGGCGGACTGAAGAGCGAAGTTTGTGAATGTGTTCTGTGTGTTCATGCTTCNATGTTGCCGGCGCAAGACCGAGCTTACCAGGCTTACCCTTTTTGCTTTCGATCTTGTTTTGCTACAAGTGGCGGACTGAAGAGCGAAGTTTGTGAATGTGTTCTGTGTGTTCATGCTTCAACCTGCGTCGTCATCGTCTCACGATGGACACTGCAAAAACACCTGATCCTTCCGCAACTGTTGAAACGCGGATCGAAGAACGAACGGAGGGCGGCCGACCATTGTCTGCGCTGCAACCGTGTCCAAACATAAAAACAGGACGGCTAATTGCTGGCGTCCTTGAGCCCTGCTGCAATGGCAGGTTTGTTGCCGGGTACTGAGGGCTTGCAGCACTCCAGCACTTCCTTCGATGCAGTTTGAGGATCCGCTAGAATCTCCCTGAAAACTCGGTGTTGGCCACCGGCAGGTCAGGCTGCGACCCTATCGGCTACTGCCCTGTAGGCAAACGCTTGCAAGACCCGCCCCAAACGAAGCTGAGGAGGAGCGTTGGCAAAAGTAGGGGCTTCTTGCCCTATTCGGATGGCCCTGCTCTTCAACGATTCCCCTCTTTGCTAGCCGAGGCACGCCAAGCGGCGGCAAGAGCAGCCGGAGATTGNTCAACGATTCCCCTCTTTGCTAGCCGAGGCACGCCAAGCGGCGGCAAGAGCAGCCGGAGATTGCACCGCAAGAAGACGAAGGATCTTCCCGAAGCTAGCGAGGGAGCCAGCGACGGCTCTAGAGCTGCCGGCTTCGAATCCAAAGGCGTGGTACCAATCTTATGTCAGAGTCGGGACGGCAATGCCGGTGTATGCCGGTCAGTTGCCTTTTGCGTGNGCGTGCACGTGTCCTGTGAGGCAGCTCGCGGAATGTCGACAGCCCCTTCCATGAACCGGACAGCAGCTTGGTTTGGTGTTAAGTTTCTGTTGAACATGTTGCCGCTTGTTTTTGTTCCTATTTTGCTACAAGCGGCGGATTTAAGCGAGGTTTGTCAATGTGTTCTGTGTGTTCATGCTTCAACCTGCGTGGTCATCGTCTCACGATGGACACTGCAAAAACACCTGATCCTTCCGCAACTGTTGAAACGCGGATCGAAGAACGAACGGAGGGCGGCCGACCATGGTCTGCGCTGCAACCGTGTCCAAACATAAAACAGGACGGCTAATTGCTGGCGTCCTTGAGCCCTGCTGCGATGGCAGGTTTGTTGCCGGGTACTGAGAGCTTGCAGCACTCCAGCACTTCCTTCGATGCAGTTTGAGAATCCGCTAGAATCTTCCTGAAAACTCGGTGTTGGCCACCGGCAGGTCAGGCTGCGACCCTATCGGCTACTGCTCTGTAGGCAAACGCTTGCAAGACCCGCCCCAAACGAAGCTGAGGAGGAGCGTTGGCAAAAGTAGGGGCTTCTTGCCCTATTCGGATGGCCCTGTTCTTCCACGATTCCCCTCTTTGCTAGCCGAGGCACGCCAAGCGGCGGCAAGAGTAGCCGGCGATTGCACCGCAAGAAGACGAAGGATCTTCCCGAAGCTAGCCAGGGAGCCAGCGACGGCTCTAGAGCTGCCGGCTTCGAATCCAAAGGCGTGGTACCAAGCTTATGTCAGAGTCGGGACGGCAATGCCGGTGTATGCCGGTCAGTTGTCTTTTGCGTGCACGTGTCCTGTGAGGCAGCTCGCGGAATGTCGACAGCCTCTTCCATGAACCGGACAGCAGCTTGGTTTGGTGTTAGGTTTCTGTTGAACATGTTGCCGCTTGCTTTTGTTCCTGTTTTGCTACAAGCGGCGGATTTAAGCGAAGTTTGTGAATGTGTTNGAAGCTCAGGAGGAGCGTTGGCAAAAGTAGGGGCTTCTTGCCCTATTCGGATGGCCCTGCTCTTCAACGATTCCCCTCTTTGCTAGCCGAGGCACGCCAAGCGGCGGCAAGAGCAGCCGCAGATTGCACCGCAAGAAGACGAAGGATCTTCCCGAAGCTGGCGAGGGAGCCAGCGACGGCTCCAGAGCTGCCGGCTTCGAATCCAAAGGCGTGGTACCAAGCTTATGTCAGAGTCGGGACAGCAATGCCGGTGTATGCCGGTCAGTTGCCTTTTGCGTGCACGTGTCCTGTGAGGCAGCTCGCGGAATGTCGACAGCCCCTTCCATGAACCGGACAGCAGCTTGGTTTGGTGTTAAGTTT